>PVJX010001913.1:0-144581 GCA_004027295.1 Dolichotis patagonum | reverse complement strand
GGAGGCAGTGGGACCCAAAACAAGCAGTGCACCCCATGGGAGTGAAAGGGGAGGAACTGTCTAAAAAAGGGAGGCAGAGGATACTGTTAATGGGGTAACAAGATTTAAAATTTACATTATTCTCACCACTCTGCTTGGATGGATTACGTGCTGTTCCAGTTTGTCTACTTACGCTAGACTTGAGGACATGGTCAGCTATTCCAAAAATAAGAGGGCATATTAGGCTATCATCCCTAATTTTCCTATCAACTTAATCTGAAGCCCTTTATAACTTATACTGTCTTATTATGACTGATCTTATCTGAATCTGGTTTGTTAGATTGCTACTTTGTATTGACTGATTTTATTCAAATCTGTTGTGATGGATAGCATCAAGTCTAAGAGTATAGGCAACTACACTGAAGATGACAAGATTCACTAAGATACCCACTCTGGTTTGATTATTACTTGCTTTTGAAGTCTTATAATGTCTCTAATGCTTCGTTTTTATTAATGTTGTTATAAGCTGCTGAGACACCATGGTAACCATTATAGATCACCTTGTATTGCGGTTTTATGTGACTTTTCTGCCTCATGCTTTTCTAGGAATTGTTTTGTTTTATCTTGCTTTGTTTTGTTTTTCCTAATACAGAAATGATAGATATACACGTAGAGACTCATGCATGTGTAGAGCTTATAAACAGTTTATGAGAACCAACTATATAACACATGTTGAAATGAGTAACTACTTTGAAGAAAAAGAGACACTACAATACCCAGTGCTGACTCCATAATGTCATGATGTGAAGTCCAGCAAAACTATCACTTTTTGTTCAAAGTGATCTTGGCTTGTTTTGCCTTAAGTTCAACACACATTAAGGTATGGACAGCTGTTTTGAGGAGAATGAGAGACACTATGACAGCCATTCTTGGCTTCCCTGATGTCTGGTCTTAAAGACCTAAAATGCCCTCCTCGTCCTGCTCAGATCAATTCCATACTAGGTTGTTTCATGTGAATTCCCTGTATGGACAACTATTTGGAAGAAAACAAGAGTCAATATGATAAAGAGTGAATATCTCCAATTGTCTAGTTTTGAAATTTTTGTCTCTTACATTGCTTTCTTGTGATCCGCTTTGCTCTGTTTTGTTGTGTTTAATTTTACCCTTTTGATATAATTGCATGTATATTTGAGTGGGTAAGATAGATGACCATATTGCTGTTTTTGTCAGATCGTGGAGCAGAGCTGTTAACAGTCTCACTGTTTGAATGTCTACTTTATATGTTTTAACTTTGTAATTTGAACAACTATTTCCAAGAAGTCAGTATGTAATTTGTCAAGTAATAATTTCTTAGGTTTTTTTTGTTGTTGTTGTTTTCCTTTTTTCCTTGAAATACTATATTGTCGCTACCCTTTATTCTGTTTTGTTTTGTTTTTTTTCTCTTTAAATAAAATCTTTAAAAAAGAATATTAAATCTGTTCATTTTTGCTAAAGAAAGCTATCTGATTTTCAAGTAGGGCAAGGACATAATTGTTTTTATTCCTTTACCTTCAGTACTTTTCAACAGCATTTATTTCTCATTCATCTTTTTTATTCATTTTTCTTCATTCTTCTAATGCTAACTTTTTTACTTTATACCTACAGCTAGCTTTTAAATAAACAATACCCCACATTGAGCAGTAAGTAGAAAACATCTCTGTTTCTCTTCTGACACAATGCAATTAAATTCAGTCACATTATTTTTGTTCATTTCCTTTCTAGCCCCAAGCATCTCAAGATCAAGGCTAATCACAGAGTGTGATCATAGCTTTAGAAATCAAGAAGAATCCATTTAGATCCTCAAAGTGACAAAGACATGCAAAATCAACCTCAATTAACTTTCTCATTTCTTCAACTCTTTTCCCTTTAAAAATAGCATTTTATAAATATCCAACATCAACTGTTCTATTCTCTGGTTTATCATCACTAGGTGCAGCACTCAGACTTGATATTTGTATTAAGTGCTTATCACATGTCAAATAGTCTAAGAATTTTGCATGGACTAACTCTGAAACTCATTCTAATTCTATGAAGCAGATTTATTACGATACTTATTTCACAGACAAGAAAACTGACATACTGAGAAGTTAAATAGCTTGCCAAAAGTTGCACAGCTGTAAAAGTTGGATTCAGAAACCAAGCAAAGTCCAGCCCTACCTCCTATATTCTCTACTATGATATTAGTGTGCTTCTTCCTAAAATAACAAAATCAGAGCTTCAGAAAATTATGTAGAAGGGGCCAGAGATTTTGCTCAGCAGCATAAGCATCTGCCTGGCAAGTGCAAGGTCATGAGTTTGATCCTCAGTACCAAAAAAAAAAAAAAAAAAAAGAATGCTTGAAAATTATGTAAAAATTGTAGGATTCAAAAGCCTACCAAGACTTACAGGAAGATGGGGGAGTGGTGGAAGGCAGAGAAAGAGCCTCTCTGAGATTTGATATACAGACACTAGAATATAGCAACATGAAGAAGACAAAAAGGAATGACACAGGTTCCCTGGACCCAGGAAGGATCTAAAGTAAGAACTGAAGCCTACAGGGAAGGCAAAGAGAGAACTTCAACCAAGAAGGAGGTGACAGGCAACACCTTCTCCCTAAGCCCAGACTCACTGAGTGAGGGAAGGTAGCTCAAACCTGCAGAAACACAGTGATTGTTGGCCACCCCACAGGCCTCCACCGAGAGATGCACCCGTGGAATGGCACAGCAAGTGCTGAGGACTGCAGTAGCTGGTGAGTGCAATGGGACTGGATGTCCGAACAGGGAGTGCAATTGGCTGGGAGCCATCTTGGAGAGGTGCCAATTGAGCTCAGAACAACTGCTGGCTCCAACTAGTGGCCTGTGCTGAGTTCAAACTCACAAAAGGCACTGCTACAGGCTGAACGTTCTGGTTCCACCCTCATGGCCAGAAACAGCCTGAACTTCAGGGAAAATAAAGGTACAGGCTCACTGGAATTATACAGTACCCCACTGTAAAACTACTGCTGGCTTGCTGGGATAAACCAACAGAGATCTGAACTCTGCCCACATTGTTCTCTAGTGATAGCAGAGACATACCTGGAAGTAGACATTTTTTTTCTTCACCCTCTTTTCTTTTTTTGTGCTTTTTGGTTTTGTTTTGTTTTGTTTTGTTTTTTTCTTCGTGGCTTATTCTTGTTTTTATGAATTTTTATATGGTTTCTAGTTTGTTTGTGATTGTTGCTCTGTTCTATTCTTTTTACTTTTTCCTTCTCTCTTTCTCTCCTGTCTTCAGCACCAGTTTCCCAAAGTTTGCATGTTCTTCCTCTGTCCTCCAGCCTTGTTTCTAATCTCTTCCCCTTATTCTAGTCTCTTTTTTCCCCTAAGCCCTTTTAAATTTTCTCCCTTGAGAAAATACTGAAGGCTTATTTACTACATACAATCTTCTGGTTTGTTTAAGATTTTGTTATATAACCACAAAGACAGTTCACATGGTTAAAGGTGGCAAGTTAATAGTTACCCTAGTTTGGCATTTTGTAGACTGTGTTTAATGCTACTGTCATTGCTATTGCTATGTTAGCCAAAGTGATATAATTGTTCTAACCAGTTGTGCTTTCCAGTATACCAAGACTGAGACTACCCAAGGATCATAAAAAAATACTATAGGAAAGTGCCAAAAAAAAAAAAAAAAAAAAAAAAAACCATAGCTTGTGCCAAATAGGCAACAACTTCTCATCCTTAATAAATTGAAAAAGTAGGATCTTGCTGCAAACTCAAAACCCAGCTATACTTGGAAGACATCTCTGAGAAGAAGTCATTTCTTAGGGGTTCTAAACACTAGCAATAAAGCTACTCATCATAGGCCACTTACAAGCACCAACCCAGGGATTAAAGGAAGGAAGGAAGGAAGGAAGGAAGGAAGGAAGGAAGGAAGGAAGGAAGGAAGGAAAGAAGGAAGGAAGAAAGAAAATGAATGAGAAGACACTTAAGATGTAACCCCAGACTTCCAGTTTGCCAAAGGCAAACCCAGTGGAGAATGAGGTGGGACAGTCCAAAAGCCATCCACCTGGCCTCTCTGAAGTGATAACAGCACAAGTAACAAGGCAAATGAACGAGGTTATAGAAAAAAATCAAAGCACGAATAATTTCTCAGATAACTACAGAGATGGTGATCACAGTGAAAGACATGCTTAGCGATTCTAGAGCAATACAGACAGAAAAGAGATGAACTTAGAAATATGATGGAAACCATGAACACCCTACATATGAAAGAAATGGAATTCATAAACCGATTCAAACAGATATTCAGGAAATTTAAAATTCTATTGAAAGTATATACAACAGGAAGGGCCAATGTGAGCACAGAATCTCAGTTGTAGAAGACAGGATTGTGGTTAGTAATCATGAAAAGAAAGATTTCTTAAAAATACCATGTAATCATAAGAAATCAATTCAGCAAGTGCTAGATGATGCAAAGACTAACATAAGATTGATCACAGCCAGTGAAAAAGCCAGAGATAGCACAAATGACATAAAAAACCTGTGCACAGACATGGTAGAAAACTTCCTTAGCAGGGAAAAAGAATTTGACATACAGGTAAGTAAGGTATATAGAACTCCAATTAGCCATGATCAAAACAAAAAAAAATCTACAGCAAGTCATACATAATCGAGATTCCAGGAATTCAACACAAGAACAAAATACTAAAAGCTGATAAAGAAGCAAAGGAAAGCTAGCAGACTCACACCAATTTATTAACACAAACTCTCCAATCAAGGAGACCTTGGAATAAAATATTTCAAGACCTAAAAGAAAACAACCTCCAACCCAGACTGATGTACCCCACAAAATTATCTTCCAAAATTAATGGAGAAATAAGATACTTCCCTTGTTGTGAAAAAACAGGACCAAATCAGATGGAAGACACTTAACACCAAGGAACTTGGAAGGCAAATAGCTTTATTACGCTGGCAAACTGACGGGAATTTCAGTTCCAAATCATCAGCCCCACTTTGGGGAGTTAATAAAACACTTATATATGTTAGCAGGAAGTACTAAAAAGGCTGATACCAGGATTTTCTATAGTTGACTACATATTGCTAGGCAGTCTTGGTTGAAGCCAGGGAACAGGCAAGGCCAGCAGATTGCTGTACCTGCTGGTTTCAAACAGGAGCCTAAAGAGAATTCTTTCTGTGGTCTGTTGGCCATTTCAGAACATTGGAAATGGAATGGTCAATTCACCAGAAAGAAATATGGCAGACTTTAGGGGGCCTGCAGGGGAGAGACCCTGGCGCATCGGGACCTGCACCATGCAGTTGACTCGGGGTGCCAGGAGAGCAGGGGGCTCCTCCCCTCTCTGGCGGGCGGTTGTGAGTGTGGCCCACTTTCAGCAGCCCGAAGGAGGGAGACCCTGGCACATCAGGACCTGCACCATGCGGTTGACTTGGGGGTGCCAGGAGAACAAGGAACTCCTCCTCTCTCTGGGAGGACAGCTGACAGTGTGGCAGACTTTCGGCAGCCTGCAGGAGAGAAACCCTGGCACATCCGGACCTGCACAGTGTGGTTGACTCAGGGTGCCGGGAGAACAAGGAACTCCTCCCCTCTCTGGGGGGCGGTTGACAGTGTGGCAGACTTTCAGCGGCCTAAAGGAGAGAGACCCCGGCACATCGGGACCTGCACAGTGCGGTTGACTCAGGGTACCAGGAGAACAAGGAGCTCCTCCCCTCTCTGGGGGGGTGGCTGTGAGTGTGGCAGACTTTCGGCGGCCTGAAGGAGAGAGACCCCGGCACATCGGGACCTGCACAGTGTGGTTGACTTGGGGTACCACGAGAACAAGGAGCTCCTCCCCTCTCTGGGGGGGCAGCTGTGAGTACGGCCGACTTTCGGCAGCCTGAAGGAGAGACACCCTGGGGCATCGGGACCTGCACAGTGTGGTTGACTCGGGATGCCAGGAGAACTAGGAACTCCCCCGATCTCTGGGGGTGGCCGAGAGTGTGGCAGACTTTCGGCAGCCCAAAGGAGAGAGACCCTGGTGCATCAGGACCTGCATCGTGCGGTTGACTTGGGGTACCGGGAGAACAGGGAACTCTTCCCGTCTCTGGGGGGTGACCGTGATCCTACCTGCATGTGGGCTGAGTGTCAGATATTTCATGTCTTCCTGTCCCCCATCCTGTGTACCCCTTCCCCTCCTACCTGCCTAGCAAGTGGGAGCCAGTGAGCTACACATCTTGTGAAAAGATTGGCTAAGTTATTTAGTATGAGCTCTCCAAATGCAAAGATAAGGACAACCATTTGGAAGAAAACAAGAGACAGTATGACAGATAGTGAAGATCTCTGGTTGTCTAGCTTTGAAATTTATGCTTTCTTATGTCCCATTCTGTTCTGTTTTGTTGTGTTTAATTTTACTCCCTTTTAAAATAAAATAAAATTAAAAAAAAAAGAAAGCAATATCCAACAATACGCTACATACAAGAAATACACTGAATTCAAAAAGAAATTCATAAAAAAAAAAAGAAAAGAAAAGAAATTCATAGACTGAAAGTCAAAGGATGGAAAACAATATTCCATGTAACAGGAACCCAGAAAAAAGCAAGGGTAGTTATTTTATTTGCAGACATAGTGGATTTCAAGCCAACATTGAATAAGAGAGACAAAGAAGGTCACTACATCCTTGTAAACAGAATAATTCAAGAAGAAGAAATAACAATCATATGTATATATGCAACAAACACCAGCACACCCCACTACATAAAACAAAAAATAATGAACATGAAAAATCAAGCACTAAAACAGTATTGTGGGATCTCAATACTCCACTGTCACAACTAGACACATCAAGCAGACAAAAACATCAACAATGAAATGTTAGAACTGAACCAAACTTTTGAACAAATGGGCTTACAAGATGTCTGCAGAGTGTTTCACCTCACACCATCAGAATACACATTCTTCTCAGCTGCACATGGGACATTCTCCAAAACAGACCACATACAAGCTCATAGAACATACTTAAGTAAATGCAAAGGAACTGAAATTACCCAATACATATTATCAGACCATAGTGCAATGAAATTGGAAATCAATGGCAAAAGAAACTACAAGAACTTCATAAACACCTGGAAATCAAATAATATCCTGAACAACCAACCAATGGATCACACATGAAATTACATATAATGACAGTACAACATACTGGAACTTATAGGATACAATGAAAGCAGTTCTAATCAGGAAAATTTATAGCAGTGAATTTCCATGTCAGGAAAACAGTGAATTCAAACAACCTGATGCTGTGCTTCAAGCTTTTACAAAAAGAAGAGCAAGTCAAACCCAAAGCTCATACAAGAGAGGAAGTTACAAAGATCAGAGCAGAAATTAATAAGATAGAAACTAAGAAAATACAAAGAATCAAGGAAGAGTTGGTTCTTTAAAAGATTAAATAAAATCAACAAACCCTTGGCCTTTTCTTATCAAAAAAAAAAAAAAGGAAAGGAAAGACTCAAACCCATGCAATTAGGAATGAAAAGGGTAAAATCACAACAGACTCTGCAAAAAGGCAAAAGATCATCTTTACCTATTTTGAGAACTTGTATTCTAATAAAATGGAAAATTCAGAAGAAATGGACAGATTCCTGGATAGATATGAACTACCAAAGTTGACTCAAGAAGATATAAAAACTCTAAATAAACCAATATCCATCAATGAAATTGAAGGTGTAATTAAAAACTTACCAACAAATAAAAGCCAAGCCCTGTTGGATTCAGTGCTGAATTCTACAAGAAAATTAGAGAAAAACTAACACCACTACTTCTCAAACTCTTTAATGAAATTGAAAGGGAAGCAACATTCTCAAATTCATTCCTGGAAGCAAGCATTACCCTGATACCAAAGCTGGAGAAGGATCCAACTAAGAAAGAGAACTATAGGCCATTCTACCTAATGAACACAGATGCAAAAATCCTCAATAAGGGTAGGGGATATAGCTCAGCAGCACAGTGCCTGCCTGGCAAGCAAGAGGTCCTGGGTTTGATTCCTCGTACCAAAAAAAGAAAAAAGAAGTCCTTAGTAAGATACTGGCAAACAGAATGCAGTAAATCATCAAGATTATACGCCATGGCCAAGTAGGATTCATCCCAGGGATGCCGGGATGGTTCAACATATAAAAATCAATAAATGTAATATACTGCATCAACAGAGCCAAGATAAAACCATATTATTGGGCCAGGGATTTAGCTCAGCGGTATAAATGCCTGCCTGGCAAGCGTGAGGTTGTGAGTTCAATCCCTGGTACAAAAAAAAAAAAAGTTATCATTGCAAGAGATGCATAAAATATGTTTGACAAAGTCCTACACCCATTGATGATAAAGACCCTAGGAAAATTGGAATAGATGGAACATAGTTCTGGAAACATTAGCCAAAGCAATTGGACAAAAGAAACAAGAATAGGAAAGGAATCATTTGCAGATGACATGATACTTTACATAGAAGATCCCAAAAGCTCCACCAAAAGACTTCTAGATTTAATAACTAAATTCAGTAGTATAGCTGGCTACAAAGTCAACACTCAAGAATCAATAGCCTTCCTGTACACAAATACAAACTCACTGCAAGAGAAATTAGGGAAACATCTTCCACAATAGCATCTAAAAAAATAAAATACCTAGGAATCAATCTACCAAAGGAAGTAAAACATCTCTACATTGAAAACTATAGTACTCTGAAAAAGGAGATTAAAGAGGATATCAGAAAATGGAAAGATATTCCTTACTTTTGGACAGGAAGAACTAGTGAAGATGGCCACACTTCAAAAGCCTACCAAGATTCAATTAACACACATCTATTAGTATGAATTCAATTATCACCAATTTTTGGATGTCAAGTATCAAATTATAAACCTGTTATGTTCAGTAGGCAAAATTTCTATCGTATCTTCCCAAAGGTAAATACCAACCAGTTAGAATTATTCTTTTCTCACAAGAAAGGCTAAAGAGGGCTGTAGTTGTCTTAATGGCACTGTTCTTCAAACGATGTCCCTCATCACAGATTAAAAGATCAAATTTTATATTCTTAATTTGATCCAGGGAACGAAGTAACATTTCATAGCTGATGATAAGAACAGAATAAAATGTAGATTTCATGAATTCTTCAACCTTGTGGTCCTGAAGAGAAAAAAAAATATTTAACAAACCATGAGCATAAACTACAGTCATACCTTGACATTCAACTACTTTAAAACTCATCAGATCTGGTTTTCCACACATTCTGATGAGAAAATTTGGTTCAATATTCATTGAACCAAAAAAAAGTTATCATCTCTTGATAGGACTCAACACACAAACTAGAACTCGTTGGTGTCAACTACCTCCTGAGTCATTACCCTTTTCAACCAAAATCATTTGTTTGGTACTCATTATGCTCCCAGAACCAATTAATGACCAAGGCATTATTGTATGTAAAATCAAACTTAAAACAACAATTTCTGACAGCCACTTATCAAGACTTAGAACATTTTAACTCTTTATGCTTCAATCAGCTCAGTCTGTGAGAAGGAAATAAGGAAATACTGAAGGTTGAGTGGCTTAATATTTATTTTCCAGTTCTTGAAAATAACTTCTTGAGGCTGGGGATTTAGCTCAGTGGCTTAAGCGCCTGCTTTGCAAGCAGGCAGTCATGAGTTCAATCCCCAGTACCAAAAAAAAAAGAAAATAACTTCTTGAGTGTTCTATGTCAATGCAGTAAACGACCCTCCTCTTCCTGGATTGCAGCAGGAAGCTTTTTTTGCTTTCTTGTATCCTCTAATGGTGAAGAGAAAAGCCTCTAATGCCTTTTCATTTTCTGACAGGGTAGTAATCACATCAATCTCCAACCTCATCACTGCATCTAAGCCTAACTACCTAAGTCCCTACCTTCTTAAACCATTGCAGATGGTCCAACTTAATGAGAGCTGACCTCACAATTTTTTACTATACAATGTATAAAACTGAATCCATACAATCACTGTTTTTCTCTTTCAGCATCCAACAAATCACATGCGATATTCTATACCTGTTATGGATTAAAAACTGGTGGTCAACTTAACAGTCAGCTGAATTAAATCAGCTGAGCGTAGATGGTGCTGAGTGTAGATGGCCCACCTGAGGAAAGCTGCAGCATTAATAGAGATGTGGAGAACACGAGTGAGGCGTTTGTGTGTTTCTCTAAGTGTTGCTGTTTGAGCCATTGGTTCTCCTGGAGGACCTCATCATGACTAGCTTCCCCAGTGTGAGTTCAACCATTGTCACTGGAGGAGCTCGGGACATTGTTGGTGAAAGTGGCTGTGGTTCACTTTGGGGGAGCTCTGGTGCTTACATCGAGCATTGCTTCCTGGCTCCAGAGGGGAAGACATGGGCCATTTAATCTCCAGGAGAAACTCTTCATGCTGGCTTTCTGGCATGTACTCGACTATTCTTGTTGGAGAAGCTTGGGACCTCCATGTCGCTGTGGTTAGATGATTTTGCCAAACTAGGCTAATGAAAGTGTTCTGAGACTATTCAAGCCAAGTTAGGCCGGGCTATAATGTTCAATAGGTTACATGTATTAAATGTATTTTTAATTCAGGATATTATATAACCCCACTGCATGCCAAAGAACATCTGCATATTGAGAGTCCAAAGTTCAACATATGAATCCAGAGGAACTCAAATATTCAATCCAGAGCAACCCAAAACCGAAATCTAAGCCCCATGACCACAATTTTGTATAAAGGAGTTGGAAGTTACATACACTTGAAAAACTGCATCAGAAAGAATTAAAAACTGTAGTATTGACTTGAAAAGCTACAGATTTGAAGACTCACTAAGGCTAAACTTCTAGGTCTCTTACCTGGTCAACAGTAAATATCTTGATCCTTTCACTTCCAAGCCACTTTTTAAATTCTTTCCTCCAGTTAGTCACCAAGCTTCCAGGTGTAACAATTAAGGTCTTATTTATCACTGGCTTGCCTCCATAGGGTCCCTGACACTGCAGGGTCCAGATGAGTGAAATACATTGCAATGTTTTCCCTAAACCCATCTCATCAGCAAGAATAGCTCCATATCTGCCATTCATTCTGTTAGAAAAATTGTACATCCTTTAATCACAACAGGAAAATATTTTACTCTCCTAAAACCATCAAAACATCAGAACCTGATATTTTGTAATTATGGCATTGAAGCTTTTCATAATGTTTTTAATGCTGCTTTATAATGTACCTCTCTTGCATCTTATAAACAAATACATACAACATATATATATACATATATATATACATATAACTGTCATATAGCAACACATACATATTTAAAGACTACATGAATTGCAATACTATTTGCATTCAGATAATTTAACAATAATGGTGTCTCTCATCACTAACAGTTAAGCAATTCTTATCATTTTCTGTATTAGATATCAAAAGTTTAAATATTGTAATTGTAATATTGTAACTTTAATCAAAAGATCTATTGAGCTGAATTTATTCTAGGATAAATAAGTCTAATTTATCACTGGCAGAAAATGAAGTCCTCAACTAAAAGAGTTCTCTGTAATGTACTTTTTAAAAAATTAAAGATTTGATCTAATCCACATAATTTACAAAAAATGTTTCATTCAAAAAAATTGGAATAAAATAATTGTTTATCCTACAGACCTACTGAATTAGCACAATTTAAAATAAATGTCATTAGGAATATTATTTAGGTCATACATTTTTATAAAAGCCCTTAGACATCTACATGCTATATACTAAAAAGTTATACACTGTAAAGGAAGTGAGGATATTACCCAAAATATTTAAATATAGCTTGATAATTTTGTTTTGTTTTTGTTTTTTGAGATAGCCTCTCACTATATAGTCCAGGCTGGCCTTGAACTCACTGTGTAACCCAGGCTGGTCTCAAACTCACCACAATCCTCCTGTTTCTGCCTCCTGGGTGCTGGGATGATAGATGTGTGCCACCATGCCCAGCCTAACTGTATCTCTTATTAGCAGAAACAAGGACCAATAAGCAATTTCTATGTTTTCCATTTCAAAGTATATATAAAGAAACAGCACAGATGTAAACTGTGATTGTTTTAATTAGCCAATATAAACAAACTGTCAGCCAAATGAGATAGGAAAAGCAGACAGAAAACAAATCCATCCTTTCATAGTAGGAAGAAAGGAAGAACATAGTTTCATTGAGAAGATGCATCTTGGCCAAATTGCAGATAGTAAATAGAAATTTACCGCACTAGTTAGGCAATTCAGTATAGTTGGAGCTTAAACTGAATTCCAAGAAGGGAAATATAAAGATACAAACCTGGCAAGGTAGCAAGAAGACAAATGTGCTTATCCCATGAACTAAGACTGTATCTGGTAGACCAGCATCTCTCAAACATTAGTCTTTCATTACTATTATAACAATTTTTGCTTTATATGCAATACTATGCTATTATTTACTTTGCTTTAAGTCAATTAACTTTTAATTTAAACTTACTTGAAAACTTTCTAAGCACAACTTAAGTGGAACAAAAATTTAATGTTCGATTTTTTCTAATTCTTAAAATATACCACTAAAATTTAAAAACAAATCTTATCTATTTATCATCTTAAAATGGTCCCACATACCACCAGTGGAATGAGGGTCAGGGATAGCGACAAACTGCTTTAAGTTTTGAATGACTCTAAGTGAGGGAATGCTATTTTCAAGAGTGTTTTCAGAAACTCAAACTGGTGGATATAAGTAGATAAGATCTGAGAAGGATGAAAAGCAGAAACTCAAGTTAGGAGCCCCTGCACTAGTCCATATAAAACATGATGCTTTGATGCCATCAGTTACTGTGGGACGCCAGCAAAGATTAGGTATCCAGGTATTTAGGAGGTTAAAAGAACTATAAAGTTCAGGGTTGATTAATTTAGAAATCGAGAAAGCATAGATAAGATCCAAAGGAAGAGAAATGGGAAGGTGAGTTCAGTTAAAAGTTTCCAGGAGACAATGTCCATTGATCTGTCATCATGAAAGGGATTTTTAAGTTTGGGGAAAGGGTGATTTGTTGTAGCCTTGTTTTGTTTTGTTTTGTTTTGTTTTGTTTTGGTTTGGTTTGGTTTGGTTTGGTTTTGGTTTTTTATGATTCTGGGGATGAGACTCAGAGAGCTCTGAAATATGTCCTAAGCCCATTCCTTCATTCATTTACTTTTGGACAGGATTTGGCTATATTGCTCAGCCTGGTCTCAACATGCAAACCCCCTACTTCAACCTGCCAAGTAACTGAGATTAGAGTCATGTACCACTATGCCTGGCCCCAACAAATCTAAATTCAAGAACCTATCCACTTAAAAACAAAACCAAAAAAAAAGGACTGGAAAAAAATATTCCAAAATATTAGCAGGGACCTTTATTCTACTTTTCCTTAATCATAAAATTCAAAAGGGGGCAGAAAAAAATTTTTTTTGAGTAGAGACTTTTTTAAAAATCTTTTTTTCCAAAAATTCTCATAAGCAAAAGTAAGTTTCTTCCATTTCCTTCCATAATTTCTTATCATCTAATGGCAAGCTCTTATTATACGACATTAAAGGTGACAGTATTTATATTTAGTCAACTATTTTACAAGCTATTTAAGGGTAAGGATCATAGTTCTGACTCCTGTATGCCTGCCTCCCCCTACCTTCTAGCAGTACACTGGTCACATTTAAAACTACTTTTGGAATAAATGCAAACATTAAGTACCACTCATCTTTTTTTTTTCTTTTTTCAGTCCCGGGACTCAAATCCAGAGCTTTGCGTACCATAGGTAACTGCTCTATCACTGAGCTACATCTCCACCCGAAATCACATTTCCTGCTAACTAAAATTCATAATGTACCCTTGAGACTTATTACATCGAGCTCTTCTTAGAAAATCATTACTATGTTACAGGTTAAAAAAAAATTCCTAAGCTGGACATGGTGGCAAATGCCTGTAATCACAGTACTTGGGAAGCTGAGGCAGGAAGATCCTCATAAGTTCGAGACCAGCCTGGGCTACAAAGTGAGCTAATGACCAGCCTGAACTGCACAGCAAGACCATCTTAAAAAGACCAAAAAAAAAAAAAAAAAAGCTTTCTGCTAAACTGCACAAGCCATGCAAGGTCCAGAAAGAGAAAAGTCAGTGCATCCCAAGAATTGGCCATGCTGGGACTGGAAGGAGTCAACCAACAAGCCAACTAGCCAGCCTTTCTGGTAAGCCATGCAAGCCATGCACAGGCCCAGGAAGAAAACAGTCAAATAGTGCCTCCCGTGAGCCTACTAGTATGCGGGCTCAGAATCACCACTTTCCCCCCACCCCTATCCCCTGTAAGCAACCAGCTGGTTCAAAGGTCAGGCTGAGTTGATAGCAACTGAGGTACAAAAAGCAACTGAATGCTTGTATTGTTCAGTTGACTCTGCAGGCTTGGGGCCAGTGGTCTGAGCATCTATTGGGAGGATAACAGTGTGCAATATGACAAATATGTGGGATTTCCTTCTATGTTGTTTTTGAAATACTATACTGTGCTCACTGTTTTGTTTTGTTCTGATTATTTTACTTTATTCAATATTCAATACTCTGTTTTGATAAGCCATTTTATTCTGTTCTGTTTTGGTTTGATTTTGCTATGTCTGATGGGATGGACAACTACTGGTAGCCATTGTCGTCTTCCTGTTATCCAGCTTTGAAGTTCTGTACCAACTTCATTGCTTTGTTTTGATTAGATTTATTCTGTTTTGTTTTGTTGGGTTTTATTATCCTTAAAATAAAATTTAAAAATTTAAAAGACAAAAAAATCAAAATTCATTAAACTAAATTAGCGTTTTCCTACCTCATTCCCATTACACATTCATAAAGGAATATGATTCCTTCTTTCTGATGTGGTCGAAGGTGATACACAACATGAGGATCTATCACTACATCCACAACAGGGAAACAGTTTTTATTGAACATCCACTGATGATTTTTGTCTGGTCGTGGCATAACAAGAGAATCTTTAAAAAAGGTAAAAGTATGATTACATGTGTAATTTCACTTTATCAGCAACTATGTTGTTTTCATTAGCCCTAAAACAGAACCATTTGCAATCATGACCAAACACACACACACACACACAAAATTTAGTAACACTAATGCAACAAAAGTACAAAATCAAAAAAGGAAATCTCATGTTATTCTAAGATTTCATACAAAGAATTACAAAGCACTTTCCAAACTTCATATGGCCAAAAGTGCTTCAAAAATCACTGGAATTCACTTTTACCTTGAAAAGTCATAATATTTGGTAGGTCAGTATTCAGGGCAATAGGAACTACTTCCACTGCAAAGTACAGGTTGGAATTTTGTCAAGACATATTTGCCAATACCTATAGTTTCTTAGACTCACAAACTTAACATAAAGGTTATTTTTAGTTCTTAGTCCTTCACCTACTCAGAATGATCATTGCTTCTATTAATAAGAACTAAGAATAAATTTTCTATTAACTCAGCTATCACTATTTGCTTAAACATTCATGAATGTCAAACTCTGCAAAGCAGCATGAAACAACCATCAAATAATAAAATACTTTTTTAGACACATGGTAACAATTTAAATGATTTACTAAAATATCACCCAGAAAGGCACAATCAAATACACCTCAAAAGCCAGGCACATGCATGTAATCCCAGCACTCAGAAGGCTGAGGCAGGAGGATCGTTGCCAAGTACGAGACCAGTCTGGGCTACAAAATCAGCCCAAGGCCAGCCTGAACCACATAGCAAGACCCTGTCTCAAAAAGACAAAAAAAAAACCTCAAAGCAAGTCTTAATTGATAAATAAGATAACCCCATCAAAATTATTTGTGGAATATATTTACACATCTACATGATTATTAAAAATTCAATTTGACCAAAAAATAAACAGGAAGAAAATAAGAGAACAAAAAGATAAGAGAAGATACAAAGAACTAGGTTCCAATAGACAACACAAATGTTCATCAGTGTGGACACTCATGATCACAAGAATGAGAGTCAGGTCATGTTTACCATTAGCAATTACCCAGAGGGCCAGTTTTCTATGTACTGTCCTAGGTTTCTAAGTAACTGAAAAGAAACCTTTCTTTGAAATCAGTTCCTGAAATCAGGTAGGAGATTAGGAAGTAAAAATGGAAAATTTAGCCTTTGGCTTTCCCTATATTCTGGTAGCCATCCAAGTATACTCCCTGAGGAGTTCCAACCAAGAACTAGGCCGGTTTCCCCACTATTGTTTATAAGGGACAAAGGGGGAACACAGAGACACTCACATACTATTAAACCAAGAAAGACCAAGGATAAACCAAGGATAACAACAACAAAAACTATCATCTACAAATGGCTCATCTTTTTTTGGTTATTGAATTTACTGAGTATTGAACACAGAGCTGTCACACTAAGTTACATCCCCAGCTCTTTCTTATTTTTTATTTTGAAACAGGGCCTTGCTAAGTCAGCAGGTTGCTCAGGGTGGGCTCAAACCCACAATCCTCCTGCCTCAGTCTCCCAGACTGCTAGGATCACAGACATGGACCACTATACCCAGCTTAAAGGGTTCATCTTCAATAAAAAAAAAATCAAATCTGCCTGACATGAGAGACAAGCAGATGGACAGGTTGAGCCCAGTGTAGGCAATTTAGCCACTAAGTGAAACTATGTCTCAAAATAAATTTAAAATGAGTGGGAAGGTAGCTCAGTGCAACGGCCCTGGATTCAATCTCTAGTACTACAACAGATTACTTTTAGGTATATAACCTCATTCTATCGATGGCATGGTAAAATAAATGAGAATAATCAACCATTTATACAAAATGCTCATATATATATATATACACATATATATATATATGTACATACACATACATATACACATACAAATACAAATATGCACACACAGTACTCAAATCTCTGAAGTGGTTATTAGAACCCACATGAAGGGCTGGGGACATAGCTCAGTGGCATAAGCCCTGCCTGGCAAGCTCAAGTTCCTGAATTTGATTCCTGGTACAAAAGAAAAAAACAAAACAAACAAACAAACAAACAAAAAAACACACCCACATGAAGAAACAAAACATTAGTGAGGTAAATGATACCCAAAGAGGTCAGAAAACTCTTTAATTCAGTGGCAAAACCACAACTCCAGCTGAAGTCAATAAATAATCACAATAGACTCACACACTGGGGGTAGACAGAACAAGGCCACATCAGCAAGCAAGCCCAGTGTGGGAACCAGCGCCCTGTGCGGGCCACCACGGTACTGGAACAGACCCCAGCCCCTTCCAGCGTGTGGACTGGCAAACAAGAAGTACCAACCCCCACCCTATCCCACCCCCCTCCATAAGCGACCAGCTTATCCAGAGAAACACAGGCTGTGATGATAGCTGTGGAGGTGAAGTGCAATTGGATTCCTGTGTTGTTTTACTAACATTGCAGGTCTAGGGCCAGTTGTCTGGTATGCAGCGTGACATTTAGGGGAGATCCCCTTCTGAGGGTTGCAG
This sequence comes from Dolichotis patagonum, assembly GCA_004027295.1. Lineage (NCBI taxonomy): Eukaryota > Metazoa > Chordata > Mammalia > Rodentia > Caviidae > Dolichotis > Dolichotis patagonum. Next base: position 127,098 of record PVJX010001913.1, on the reverse strand, counting down.
CCATTGTTGATTCCCTATGGTCTTGTTTTGGAAGTCCTTTATCATTTTCATTGTTTTGTTGAGTTGGGTTTTACTCTCTTTTGCTTTGTTTGATTATATCAAATCCAATGGCAGGAGCAGCTACTTCAAAGACAGCAAGATTTATTATAGTAGCAATTTTGATTTTACTATTGGCTTGCTTGGAAGTCCTTTATTGTATTCATTGTTTTGTTTTATTGTTTCTATTCCATTCTGTTCTGTTTGATTTTTATGATGTCTGAAATTATTTGCAGCTATTTTGAAGACATCAAAAGGCATTATGGTAACTACTGATTTTGTAATGTTTTGAAGTCCTATATCTCTTACACTGGTTTGTTTTGATTCGTTTTATTGTTTTATCCTCTTTAAAATTAAAAAAATAAAATTTTTGAAAAATTACAATATTCTTTTCATTTCCCTCATAGCCTTCTATTGTGTAAGAGGAAGGCAAAGGGAAAGGAGAATAGAGAGGAACTGCTGGGACGGATGAAATATTTGGGTTAAAAAAAAGCAAAAACTGTGTAAGCACAAGCAACAGCTCTGCATATCTCAACTGAATCCTTAGTATAAGTTAAGAAGAACTTTTAGGAACTTTTAATTGCAGAGTTTTGTCTCCATGATGCCATTGATTACTAAATTAACCTAAGTCAGTTTCTCTTTCCAGGCCTCAGTTCGTTCCAATGCAGAGTGTAGGGACTGATGCAAACAATCTCAAAACTTGTGCTTCCATAACAATGGAAACAGGAAAAAAATAACTGCTACTTTATATACTCTTATTTTACTACTAGTATTAAAAAGAAGCCTTCTCTTCCCCTCCTTCTTATGTCTACTCCAGCATATTTTATTCATAATCCTCACCACATAGGGGCCTGTCATAACAGTTTTATCTCTAGGTCCAATGCATAAAAGGTAATCAAGAAATATTGGCTAAGAAAACAATCAAATGAAAGAACATTCAGAAACAGGTCAGGTTTCATTCTGCAATGTGAATTCTTTTTAAATCAAACTGACTAAATTAAAATGAATTGAAACTGATTGAAATTAACTGACTGAATTAAACTGAATTTTCAGGTTTTGCATAGCACCTCACTACTCCACATTGTAAGCATGTGATCAAAGCATATAATCTTCAAACCAGAAGTATATTAATTCTGATCAGTCCATTTACTAATTTTTCTCCTTACTACACAAGTCAGATTTCACTCAAAATTACACTTGTGTGCATGTATATATCTACAATTTACCTATTTTTCCTTCAATGCATAATGTAATAGTTTGATTATTCCTTCCTCGAGGTTATGTATTTACATATTAAATAATTTCCAAACTCTTGTTATTTGAATTCAACATTATCCCTTAGGTCAGACTGTGTATCTGAAGAATATAGCCTTTCACCTGTTTAAACAAAATTTAAACTTCAATTCACATGAAATCTTTTGACAGTAAAAGAATATTCAAGTTATTTTCAGCATCTTACTTGGTGTGTATGGGTCATGGCGTGGTTTGTACTTTTGGAAATCATCTCGTATATTTTCCTTTGAGTCTGATTTACAAACACTTTTGAAAGGCTTAGAAAAGCACTTCCTGGCCGTCTGAGAAGAACCTGGGACAGCAGGACTTCCTCCTCCGAGCTGAAAACACCTGCCACTGTTGAAATCCTCTGAAGAGATTATACCCATGATTTCTATTTCTTTTCCACCAATCATCAGTGTTTGGCCCTCTTCAATGTTTTCAAGCTCTTTAAATTTATATCCAGTACCTTTAAGGTGAGAAAGAAAAAAAATTAATTGAACTGACATCCCAAGATGACTCAGTGATACCACAGCCACCTTCCCATGATTGAACACACTGAAAACTGTGCTTTGCAATGCAGTCTGATGTAACTCTAGGCAGAAAACATAATTTATCTTTTTTTTTTTTTTTTTTTTTTGAGATTAGGGTCTCAGTATGTAGTCCAGGCTGGTCTTAAACTTGTGGCAATCCTCAGCTTCCCAAATTCTGGGATTATAGGTGTGTGCCACAATGTCTGGAAATTTATCATTTTGATTAAGGAAAAAAACCCAAAACTTGAAAAATAGTAATACAGCTATAAAAATTAGCCATGCTTTAGAGAATGCAAAATTTTTTATTATTAAAAATATAGGCTGGGGGGCCAAGGATATAGCTCAGTGGCATAAGCACCTGCCTGGCAAGTGCAAGGTCCTGAGTTTGATTTCCAGTGCCAAAAAAATAAATACATAAATAAATATATATATATATATATATATATATATATATATATATATATATATATATATATATGGGGCCAGGCATGGTTGCACATGCTTAAAATCTCAACACTCAGAAGGCTGAGGCAGGAAGATTACCTCAAGTGCAACGATAAAGCCCAACTATACTTCAACTGTGTAAGCAGATATATACACTAATATTTAAACAAAATCATAAACATTAGGTAATATTATAATACCTTTCCCAATGTCTTTGCCTTCCAAATCCTTTAACATAAATGACCTTCCTTTCACAATAAGAATAGCATCTCCTTCCCACTTCTTGTGTTTTTTCTTTGAAGCCTTGCTCCAAACAACACTGAAATATTTAACTAGGCTCTCAAGGTCTTCTTCCTGTCCCTTGGATTCTGTTATTTCTTTAGGAGCTAAATTAACAAAAATGAAAAAAGAAAATAAAAACCACATTATTAAAGAAAACCTTAATGTCTATATATCAAAGCGATTCAAACAAAAAAGTACAAGAAAATCAGATTGTTTTAAGGAACAGTATGAAAGAATATTTGATCATACTCATGCTAGCATTTCAGAAACTGAAAAATCTAAATATTAGATGTAGCATTACCATAAATTTTTTGAAGATAAGCTATCATCCTTAAGTCATATAAACTCAATTTGAAATGGAGTAACATAATAACACTATAAACATTTTAGAACTCAAGAAATTAAAGAATTTCAGCCAGGCATGGTAGCACACAACCATAATCCCAGCACTCAGGAGGCTGAGGCAGGAGGACAACTGCAAGTTCCAGCCTGGGCTACATAGTGAGTTCAAGGTCAGGCTTAACTACCTAGAAATACCGTGTCTCAAAAAATAATAATAATTGATCAGTGATTTAAGAGTGACATGAAAAGTTGAAGACTGCAGAGTTCTCTGAAAGAAATCCCTATTTTTTGTTTTGAAAAATAAAGATTATGTTTTCACAGGATGCAAATGTTTTGATATATGTGTACACTGTAGAAAAACTAAATCAAGGAAATGAACATTACCTCACATACTTTTTCAGTGAAAATATTTAAAATCTACCTTAGCATTCCCAAAAATGTAGTGTTAATTAAAGACATCACTTCTACAACAGATTTCTTGAACTCACTCATCCTGAACTGAATTTTTGTATCTTTTGAACAATGTCCCCAGTCTCCAACCCCCACCCCATCTTTGGGGGAACACATTTCCTTCTCTGCTTCCTTGAGTTCATCTTGTAGACTCCACTTACAGATGACATCATACAGTGTCTCTCTATGCTTGGTTTATTTCACTTAGCATAATTCTCTCCAAGTTTATGTAAGTTGTCACAAACAACAGATTTCCTTCTTTTTTAAAGAATGAACAGTTTACTACTGTGCATGTGTAACATATTTTACCCATTCATCTGTTGATTCATCAACTCAGGTTGATTCCCTATACTGTCTGTTGTGACTAATATGGAAATGAACAAGGAATGCTGGTGTCTCTTCGATACACTGGTTCTATTTTCTTTGCATACATATCCAGAAGAAGAATGATTAGAAGTCCAGTCTATACAGACAGTTTATCTGTACTATCTGATAAACAGATAGTTTATCTGTTTAAAAAATTTTTTTTAATTTAATCCACCTTTAACCCAAGCTACTTAGGGGGATAATGCAGGTCTTGATCTTGAGCTCAAGTCCAACCTGGGCAAGACAGCAAGATCCCATCTCAAAAAAATTATAAAACTAAAGCCAAGTGATGTTTTAACTTTGAAAATGCATCTTTATTTAAACAGAAAAAAGAAACACTCCAAATAAAAACAAAACAGCAAAGTGTGAATGAGACTGAATTTCATTAAAACACTTGTGTTTCCTAATTAGAAAGTAATCAGGTTGGTCCAATGACTCTAAGAACTGAGCAGCATATGATCAAAAAGTAAAAATTATTTTCTTATAAAGTCGTCTTTTCTCAATAACATTTCCAGTATCACTTTATGGAAACATATCTGAACAGTCTAACACAAAATACTCCAGCACCAAGAATACTAATACATGGTGACAGAAACCAGAAAGCAGTAATTCTGCCTCTAGAGTTGAGGAACTGAATAGAAAAGGACAGGAGGAAACGTTATGAGTGATGATTACATGGGTAGATAGAATTGGGGCAAGGGGAAATCACCAAACTGATCATTTGAGTTATAATATTTTTATTACAGGTAAATTATACCTGCTTTTAATAAAACAAAACAAAAAACAATGGCAGAATAGATCAAAAGGCACATATGACATTCTAAATAATAGTAACTTAATATTTCACACAGAAACACTATCATATTAATTCAAAGTATGCTTGACCCTACTGACAAAGTCCCATTTGCTTCACCTTATTTCCTCATTTTCTCCTTTCCTCTCACAGATAGCATAAAACACTGGTACCCCATGAGAAATACTCACCATTCCCATGCTAAGTTGTAGCTCCTCCTTCTCACCTAATTTGTAGACTAAATTTTCCATGGTTATGTAAAAGACAATCTAACTGAAGACAGCAAAAGAAACTTTCTCACATTACCAAAGAGCCCTTCCCTATGACTCTCACATGGTGCACTCCTGACACAAGGAAGCAGCCAGCAGGGCATGGTGGTGCACACCTTTAATCCAAGCTACTTGGGAGGATGATGCAGGTCTTGATCTTGAGTTCAAGACCAACCTGGGCGACACAGCAAGATCTCATCTCAAAAATAATAAAAATTATAAAACTAAAGATAAGTAATGTTTTAACTTTGAAAATGCATCATTTATTTCAACAGAAAAAGGAAATACTCCCGTATCAGGAATAAGAATGACTCTTTCTATTCAATAATGCCCTGGAAGTCCTAGCCACTACATTAAGACAATGAAGCCTTTACAAGCAAAAAGACCAAAAATGAGCAAGAAACAAAGCTGTCCCTATTAGCAGATGGTATGGTTGTTTCCACAGGGCTTCTAAACACTAACGGTTAAATTTAATAAAACATTTAACAGAGCCACAGGATGGAAGGTTCATGGGCAAAAAATCTAGCAAGAAACAATCAGAAAATTAAATTTTAAATATTCTACTTACGGTAGCTCCCCCCAAAATTACATGAATACTGAGAAAAATATCTAACTAAAGGTATCCAAGTCTGTTGTACACTAAGAGTTTTTAAACTTTGTTGAAGGAAATTAACAAAGATATAAAGAAAACAGAGGACCTATTTAATGGATTAGAACATTGAACTGTGTTAAGATATAATTTTCTCCAAAATGATAAATATAGTCAATACAATGCCAATCCAAACCCCAGGAAACACTGGGCATATTGGCTCACGCCTACAACCCCAGCCCTTGGGAGGCCACTTCTTGAAGGTGTGCGTTTAACTTTTAAAGAGGTTTCCAAAATTTTATCCAAAGTGCTATTTCAACAACCCCTAACAGGGTAAAATACTTCCTACTGCTCTACATCTTTGTTCAATGCTAGATATGGTTTCTTTAAAAAATTTTAGTCTGTCTAATGGGTGTTATTTCAGTGTGTGTGTTTTAACTGGTACATGTTTGTGATACATAATTTTTCATTTTGGGAAATTGGCAAGCAAATGTGGCATTTGGTCATTTTCAGTATCCTTTCCTCTCTATCTCCCCCTTCCCTCTTTCCCATGTGTATATGTATTTTAAAACATCTTTGTAGAGATAGTTCACATACCATTCAATTCCAAATTAAGTGTACAATTCATTTTTAATATACTCAGGGGGAACTGTCACCCCAGCCAGTTTTAGAACATTTGCAATCCCTGAAACAGAAACTCCGTATTTTTAGCTATTACCACCCAATCTTCTACTCCTAACCCCTCTCTCTAACCCTAAGCAACCACTAATCTATCTCTATGGATGTTCCTGCTCCAGACATTTTGTATGACTGGGATCACAAGATATAGGTCTTTGTGACTGATTTCCTTCAGTCAGCATAACGGACTCAAGGCTCATACGTGTGAGGACTTTATTCCTTTTATGGCTGAACAGCATTCCACCGCATGTATACACCACACTGTCTTTATCGATTTGGACACTGCTCAAAACTCAAATTCTTGACACTGTCCACATTTCTGTCCCACTGCCAATGAACCATATAATCCAGACAACTCAACCCTCTGTAACAGTAAAGGCAGTTTTAGAGCTTTTAATGATAAAAATGGTCCACTGTGACATGAATGCCATAGGTTCGCCAACAGCTGCTCTGTTCGGTTCTCAAACTGACACGTTATTTTATCTTTTCCATTGCCTCCACTTATGTCAAACTATAGGCTAAGGATTTCTGAACTATTGCAAGATTTTCTCAACAGGTCTGAGTTCTTCCCTTGCCGCCTCCATTCCACATTTATTATGGTTATCTATTTTTAAATGTAAATCTGATCACATACCTTTCTTAAACTCTATTCATCTTTTGGTCATGTAGTGTGCTACTTCTCACCACGGAGTCCTTTTTGTTTGGGGGGGGGGCCCCACTGGGGATGGAACTCACAACCACGCACTTGCAAAGCAGGCACTTAAGACGCTGATCTAAATCCCCAGCCCCACCACGGAGTCTTTACTCTTCTTGCCCAATCATGCTGACCCAAATTAACTTCCACTCACTCTGTTACTCAGGCTAAACTTCCTTAGTTGGCCAAACTTGAACAAGTTCCTATTAACTCAATAATAAACATGGGGGCCTGGGATATAGCTCAAAGGCACAAGAGCCTGCCTGACAAGCATGAGGTCCTGAGTTCGATTACCAATACCAAACAATAATGATGATGTATCAGGTGTAGTGACACATGTTTGTAATCCCAGCACTCCATCGGCTGAAGCAGGATTGCTGTGAGTTTGACACCAGCCTGGGCTACAAAGTAAGTTCAAGATCAGCCTGAAATGCACAGTGAAATCCCATCTCGAAAACACAAAAAAATAAAAAAATAAACATGTGACAAAGTACCTTTCCCACTAAACTATCAAGTTCTGAAGGGAAGAGTCTGTTTTGATTTTTTCAGCATTTTCCCATGTATTCTTTAAAACTGCCATTTTGACTGGGTGCATTTTTACTTCATTTTCTTGAAAAATAATTAAGATAGATTTATCTTGAGATTGGGGGTACAGATCAATGGAACAGCCTTTTCCTAGCCGAGTATGTGTAAAATCCTGGGCTTGATACCCAGCACTTTAAAAAAGTGATCTTACAATTAATTTTCACTGAGAAAGTAGCTTTAGGAAATAACTCATTTCCATTATTGTCCATTTTTATTTTCATTTTACAACTTGATCATTTTCCAAGTAAACTTTAAAACAAAGATGTGACTCACCAGTTACCTTATGTATGATAGCTTTTACCAACCTGAGAGGAGTTTGTGTTGTTGTTTTAGTTTTTTTGAGACAGGGTCTTACTATGTAGTCCAAGCTGGCTTTGGACCCACTATATAGCACAGGGAGACCTCAAACTCAGCAATCCTCTTGTCTCAGCCTCCTGCATGCTGGGATTGCAAGTGTGTGCCACCAAGCCACACTGCCTAACTCAAATTTTATCAAGATGGTATTAATCTACCAATACTTAACCAAGAAAACTGACTAGTTTTTAGTGAAACTGGAAGCTGTCGTGTGTTGTTTCTGCTGTTTTACCAAACTTGATTTTCCCAGATAAAGTTTTAAGTTTTTTTTGCACTAGTAAAAACATGGGAGCCAGGTGTGATGGTGCACGCCTGTAATCCCAATACTCAGGGAGGCTGAGACAGGAGGATCATCACAAATTGGAGGTCACCCTGGGCTACATAATGAGTTCAAGCTTAGCCTGAGCTATATATTAAGAACCCATCTCAAAAAAAGAAAAGAAAAAGAAAACATGGCTGCTTTGATCAGTTTTGTTTATCAGAACTGGAGACTGAACCTTCACACTGAGCTCCACTGCCAGCCTTTTTATTTTTTATTTTGAAAAAGGGCTTCAATGGGTCACTAAATTGCATAAGCAAGGCTCAAACTTGTGATTCTCCTGCCTCAGTTTCAAAGTGCTGGGATTAAAGGACCTCCAACAAGCCCAGAATTTTATCAGCTTTTGAACTCTAAAACATTTTGTGGTGTGCAACTTTAACCAATTTTAATTAGTTTTCCGTTTATATTTTTCTAATAGGTACAGTCATTATATACTGAATAAAAAATGAATGGTACTTTCTACATTTTAAAAACTTGCTCTGTTTTTCACTAGGTTATCCAAAAGAAGAAATAATTTCCCTTTAAATAGTTCATGACTGCCCTAGGGCAGGGGCAAAAGGAATGTCTCATCAAAATGGCTGGGAAAAACACTGGTATCAAATACTCTGTTGTATTCTCAGGATCTAAAAGATGACTGTTATGTCCAAGACTTTCCACACTCACTCCCCCCAAAACAACTAAACAGTACAAAAGATAATAAATTCTGAAAAATCAGAAATTCCTGATAATTAACTTTGAAAGAGCATAAGACTTTCAGGCTTGTATATATTCTTTCTTTTACAGAGCAGCAGAGCAAATTATAGAGTCAGACCACCTGAGTAAGTCCTGAGTCTGCCACTTATTAACTAGATGACCCTGAACAAAGTGCTTAACCACTTCGCTCCAGTTTATGACTCTATAAAATGAAAATAATACTACTGCCTAACAGACTTAAGAGCATTAGTTTAGCAAATTGAAGATCACTGGGAATATGGGATCATGGAACATAACCTCTAAGACCTAGCCAACTTAAAGAAAATACTAATTTACTATGTTCCAAATTAAGCATAAGAAATTTTCACTCTAGTAATTTTTAATTCTAAACTTGAATCTAATTAATCTCTCTCTCTACCCTGTAAGAATATACCCATGTGGTTTGCATAAGCAAGAGACTTGAAGCCTATCAGCAAGATTCACAAGGTAAGAATGCTTAAAACCATACTTTAAGATAATGTCATTTAATACTACTAATAATGGGTGCTATCATCTTAATGAAGGATTTCAAAGCAATGAATAATATTATATATTCCATAAACCCAAGCCTTTAATAATCTTCTGTGCCTTAGTAACTCTAAATCCACAAGTTGTTTCAATAGTTCAATGAAATTTAAAATGTCTCATATGATCAAATTCAATAAATATAAATACTCTTACAGACTGCTTTTTGTGGTTTAAAATTACCAAAACATGCCAGAACTTTTAATATGCATTAACATACATTCAACATAAATTTAAGATTGAAAGTTTTTATTACACTAAAAAATATACAAGTATCTACATACAATCGCTTCAAACTGATAGTCATCCTTGTATTTTTTTACCTAATTTTAAAAATGAATGTCAACTAAGCATATGTACCATTATATATAAAATGAACCCAGAAGGTATTTCTTTGCATTAAAGATAATTTTCAGAATGACTATATATGTCAAATAAACTCATACTTCTGATGAAAGTGAAAAATGATCCAATTATTTTCTTAAAGATTAAATGCATATATTCCCTAATCGAGCCTTGTGTCCACAATAAACTTGTACAAGAGTATTCATAAAATCTTATATGAAATTGACAAAATCTGGAAACTTCCCAGATCATCAAAAATAAATGGACAGCCAGTAAATTTATACAAATGAATACCACTCAGCAATAAAAAGTAATGAACCACTCAAGAGAACAGATAAAAACAGATGAGCATTAAAGACATTAAGATGAGGGGGAAAGGTATACACCATATGTTTCCAATGACACGAAGTTCTCAAACAGGCAAACTTACCTAGGACTTTTAAACAATGAGAACAGCGGTTCCTTGAGATCCCAGGGGACTGCTTAGGAACTTTCCATCTTCCCGCCCCTCAATTCTCCATACTCCCACTAACAATGGGAAATGGGAAATAAACCTAGGACGGCACATTATGCTAGGTGATTTCTCTACCACTGAGCTACATCCCTAGCCAGTTTTTTTGGTAGTTTGATGTTTTGTTTTGTTTTGTTTTGTTTTGGTTTTTTGAGACAGGATCTCACCACGCAATTCAGGCTGGTGTGGAATTCATTATTCCCAGACTGGCCTTGAACTCATGGTAGAATTCCTGGTGATCCTCCTGCCTCAGGACCCTGCCAGTTCTGGGATTGCAGGCATGCACCACTATGCTCAGCCTCATTCTAAATCTTGACACAAGTTTGAGCAACAAACAACAGTGCATTTAAGATTTGTGCATTTCACTGTACACAAACTTTATCTTAAAAAATACATTGAAATACTGAACTACAGGTAATAATACATGTACTGAAGTATTAAGGGATAAACTAGCTCTCCAAAATGCTGTATTATTTTTAGCGGTTTTTGTTTTGCTTTGTTTTGTTTTTTGAGACAAAGGCTTGCTAAGTAGTTCAGGTTAGCCTTGAACTCACTATGTAACCCCGACTAACCTCAAACTCGAAGCATTGACAGCAATCCTCTTGTCTTAGCCTCCCGTGTGCTGGAATTACCAATGTGTAACATTTTTTAAAATCATCTTTTCTCTTCAAAAATAATGAGATGGATACACAGATGGATAAATATGTAATTAAGCATAATTAATATAACAAAACAATTGCAAAATTCAGGTGGTAGGTACATGAATATTTACTATGAAATGCTTTCAACTTTTTCTGTACACTTCTTCAGATGTTGAGGGCAAAAATCTTTATAACAGAGGTGAATTTACACATAACTGTAAAACACAAAAGACCAAATAAAGTAAAATTTTAATGATATATCCACTTTACCTTAAATTGCTTGAGCTGACTTAAATGGTATTTTTATTAGCATACTTATTTATTTTGTGTTCCACTATTTACAAAGCAATTTAAAACTTTAAATAAATGATACAATTTTAAACTATAGCCATTAGTTTTAATCAATTTAAAAGATACATAGAAATACATTAAATAATACCTCAAAGTATATACAAAAACAGGATTCTGTTAATGTTTAGTTAGGTTGTATATTTTACAAATTTACTCTTATATTTTTAAGTATGCAACCATATTTCATTTAGTTATCTTTAAATACTTACAATTAAGTTCACCACTGAGTATTTGGTTTTGAGAATTTACAGATCTTAACATTTGAAAACAGAAATGTATTATGAGAGATAAGGTACATTTGGTATCTATTACAATACAACCACCTAAATAAATTCCACCATACCTCATCAAAAAGTTTACCACTATTGTACTGAATTCTTTGTTGTATGCCAACAAAAAGAGTAAAGTACAATGGATTATCAGGTACTTAAAAGAACATATATTAACAAATCATTTATTTAACCACCATCAACAATATGTATTAAACACAATTTATTGCACTCTAAGATATTTAAACATCTATCTTAAAATATGACATTATTCCAAAAAAAAAGGCACGTGGAAAATAATTAAACATTTTCACATAAGTAAAGATGGAAGAATTTCAAAAATGAAGTAACATCAAGTTGCTCATTATACAAAATAAAAAGATGTAATTTGACTATTTCAAGAAAGCTTTCATTTTTTAGAAATAAAAAGGTTTAACTTTTTTCAGAATGCCATTATAAATCATACTGTTAAGAAAACTGTAAGTCATAATAATAATAACATTCATTTAAGTTTATATCTGTAAGAGAAAAGGTAGCAAAAGTAACCTAAACACTATCTAAATTACTTATATATTCAATGATGTTTTGACTTTTTCAAACTCAAAATACTTCTACAGAATCAGGTCTAAAATAAAAATAAAATTACTCTATTTTCCCAGCATTACATTTTGTACATAAGCTCTCAGTTTTCTATGATATACAGGATGTCTGGAAGTGTCAATGTACATTCCATTGCTCCTACCTGAATTTACTCTACTATATTCCTCTTAAACTTGTCCTCAGCAAAAATTACAAATTGAATTGGTAAGCAGCCCCCAAACGCAAAAGTCTCCATATATTTTTTAAAAAGGGAACAATCAGGCACGATGATGGCGCATGCCTGTAATCCCAGCACTTGGGAGGCTGAGGCAGGAGGATCGCTGTGAGTTTGAGGCTAGTCTGGACTACACAAAGTGAATTCAAAGCCTGGCTGATAGGGACCAGGGATTTAGCTCAGTGGTGTAAAGAGCCTGCCGGGCAATCTCAAAGTCGTGAATTTGATCCCCAGTACCAAGCAATTACTTTAACCAAAATTTACCATAAATTGCTTTATGGTAATCATGATTGCATGAAGGAAGTGGTGAGAATGGAGCAGAATTATATTCATTTAAACTTTTGCCAAACAAAATTAGATAAGATTAACTCAGAAAAATTGCTGCAGTAAACACTGCAATGAATTCTGGTGTCTAAAAACAAGAATAAGATTTTTCATTTTATACAGCCCCTGATGCTAATGAGTAGGACATTTGCCACAACCAAAGATATAGCAAGTTTGAACAATGTCAGGTAAAAATGATTGCAGCAAATTATGTATATACTATTTTATGAGCAGCAAAGGACTTCTCAAAGGCAACTGTGTATATACATAAATTTTCTACCTTTCACACTGATTTTAGAATCAAACAGTCAAAAAGATATATGCACTTTTTTGAACACAGAACTGTTTTCTAGAAATATCTCACAGAATTAATACTACATAATACACATTCTGGAAAATGATTTCACTGTATAAAGTAAACACTCAAGTTGATCATTATCAATTTTAAGTGGTAAAATTTTGAAATTATAATATGAATTAAATTTTGGATAGTGATTTGTTTTCAATAATTTGAAAAAGTTAAAGCTTTCTACTGTATTTACTAGAATCATATAATGAAAATATTACCTCAATTTGGAAGATTCATTATACAAATCAAAGTCATAGGTCAGATTAAAAAGATAAAATTATCAAAGGAATATATGTTCAAGACATTTTTATAATAAAAATCTAACTCTAATAGCAGATATAAAAATGCTCTATTAATTTAACAAATGAAATTACATGGTCAACAGGCTAAAATAGTAACCATGAGAATTCCCTTTATTTTGTCTGTTTCTACAGCTATAACCTAAATTTCTGATTTAACTTTCTCTCACTCCTACAATGCCTATTCCTAAATGTGATTGTAATACTGCTTTAATCATATCTTCATATTCAAGAGCCATCAATGGCTACCTATCATACATTCAGCTGTCTGGCTCCTTAAAAGCAGAATTTAATGCAAGCTATAAACTGGCATCAACCAACACCCAAGCTGGTATCTCTCAGTCTACTTTCACCCACTTTGCTTTTCAGCAAAAATTTTTGAGATTCTAGCCTGATTTAGGCAACATACTAAACTGATTACTCTACTGCACTGCTCTCAAAGTTTAGCTAGCTTCAGTATCTCTGAAAGGGGACAGGTCCCATCTCCAGAGCTTCTGATTCAACTGGAATGAACGTGATTCCTAAGCAGTTCTCCAGTGATGCTGCTGCTGCTCCAGATCTATACTTGCGAACACTGCTCCACTCTAAAGGCCACACACTGAAGGCTCTCTGGGAAATGAGGCCCACTCCAGGGTCTGTGCAGTGTTTGAAAATCATTTTCCAATTACTTGTAAGCATTTTAAAATTAGAAATTTTCACATAAAATGCAGACACCTGGCTATATGTAAAATTTCTGCATGAGTTCAACAGAAGCAAACCCATTTAGTCCAGAGATGTCCTAATCCATGTTATCAAATTAGCTGTCTCTACACTCACTTGAAGTCATCTGGTTAGCAGTATATTTGCACTTGCATACACTGATCCACTTTTGCTGTTCTCTTTGCCTTTTTTCAAGTCCTCATTGATTTCAAACTGCCTTTTGCCCCAATATTGCTGAAACTCTACCTTACCCCTTCCAAAGCTTGGCTTAAAATCCTTGTTCAACAAGATTCCAGCAAATATAGAAACTCTTAATGAGTACACACATTAAAAGTTAATCATAACTTTATATATGTATGCTCAAAAATTCAAGGTTTTATTTACACAAATACTAAAATAGCAATATTTATCCCTAAAGGCTACCAGATTATACCATAAATTATAAATAAGCATTGAACTTTTGCTATTTTCAATCTAAGTAAAATTTTCATCTTTTGATTCTGATTTTTACTGTGAAACAAACCTTCCCTAGAATAAGGCATTTAAAATAAAGATATAACCTTAAGTCACACCATCAAAATATGTAATAGCATTGGGCCAAGGGTATGGGATAGCACTTGCCTAGTATCTGCAGGGCCTGGTTTAACCCTTAGCACCAAATATAAATGAATGTATACGTGTAAGATATGAGTAAATATATTACATGTATACATACATTATACAAACACATATATGTGTACATAAGTATATGTCTAAATACATACATGTACCTATGTGTATCTAAGTGTATGTCTTAAATATATACACTTAAGTTAATAAAAGATAAAAAGAGGAGAGTCAGGTGTGGGGGCACATGTCTATAATGCTATATTCAAAGGCTGAGGCAGGAGGACAGCCTCGAGTTGGAGCCCTGCCTGGGCTACATACTGAACTCAAGACCAGCCTGAACTAGTGATACCCTATCTCAAGAAAATAAATCTCAAGAACGTAAAAAAATTCTCAGTAGTTAGGAGGCGAAGGCAGGAGGATCACTGCAAATTCAAGACCAGCCTGGTCTACAAAGTGAACTCAAGACCAGCCTGAACTGCATGGTGAAACCCTGTCTCAGAAAGACCAAAATAAATAAATAAACAAAAAACAAAGGAGAAAGGGTAATGACACAATTCCCTTGATTTCATAACATAACAATCTATAAAGCAATTTTAATGAAATAAATTCTTCTAATTTTTCAATCTGGAAAGTATTTTAGTGAGCTAATCTCTTTATACAACAAACAGGAGGAAAATCACAAAAAAAAAAAAAAAAAAAAAAAAAAACTAGTGTCCTTATCTGGTATACTTTTGTTACCAAGTTCTCCCTGGACCTCATCTTTTCTAAACTGAAACAGTGGGGGGAAAAGTCTTTTCTACATATCCTCCACCTTGAAAATCTAGGATGCAGTTCTTTAAAAATGAAAACAGTAAAAAAAAGTCCATACAGATAAACTTCTTGTTGTTAAGTTAGTATAGCTTCTAAACTGGACTAATTCAAAAATCCTTTAACTATAAGCTGGTCATGGTGGGCACGCCTGCAATCCCAGCACTCACAAGTCTGAAATGAAAGAATCAAAAATTTGAGGCCAACATCATAAACTCATAGCAAGTTCAAGGCCAGCCTGGGCTACACAGCAAGGTCTTGTCTCAAAAAAACAAAAGAAAACCTAAACTGAAATACTTTAATTATAGCTTTCAAAGTTCTACCTAAAAATGCTAAAGACTCAGAATTTTGAAAGAAAATGTACATTTGTATAAAATTTGTGTATATTCTAATGAATATTTTTTTAAAAACCTCTTGTAAAGCTAACAACTAAATATATTAGGAAAAAACCAGAGAGAAAACAATGAAAAATATTACCACAGAGACCAATCAGTAAGCCTGAATGTCTAAAAAGAACATTAAATTTAAAAATCATGTCAAAATTTAAAAAGAAAATCATATCAAAAAACTGTTCACAATAGATATCGGCATTTTTTTAAGAACATGCATTCTAGTTCAGGATATTCCCAAATTGAAGTAAATTTGGCCAAAATTATCTAATTGTAAGATTGCAAAAAATATCTTAGAGACCATTATATTCAGGTAGGTCATGTCGTAAGCGAATTGCTTTCAGTTTCTCCACTTCAATTTTTGCTCTCAATAGCTCTTCCTCTAGCTGCTGCCTTCTTTTCAATCCATCTCTCTTCTCCTGAACATACAATCCAAAATTTTTTTGATTTTCTAAAATTATCTGATGCTCCTCTTTCAACATTTGCAGGACCTGAGGATCATACCCTGATAGTGACCTAATGTGTTCTCCACTCTCATGCCGAAAAAAATCATCTCTCCTTGGAAGAGACGATGGAGACGATGTCATTCTCATATCAACAGAGGAAAGTGATGGTGACAAAGATCTTTCCATAACATGTATTAATTCATGTTCTTCTCTTTGCTCTAACGTATTACTAGGTTGAGGATTTAAAACCAGTGGAGGAGGTGGTTTAATATCTTCTTCTTGCTTTACCTCCACTGTAATAGCAACAGGATGGTGATCCAACATTACCTGCAGTGAACTGGTACCAGCTTGTGCAGCCTCATCCAAGTTTGCACTATAGCACATAAAAAAAGCATTATAAAATATAAATCAAATGATGAGTACAACAATAAAATAATTTCGTATTCAGTACACATTATATTATAAAGCTGTAACAAAAAATATGAAACAAAAGTTAAATCCTGAGATCAACACGTGAAAATGTTAAGATTAAAATTAAAGTGTGAAAAATAAAAACATGCAGGTCTACTGTATCCTTAGCCTTTTCTTTAGTTTTGCTCTGTGGTGCTGCCGATTGAGCCCAGGTCCTGTGACATGCCAGACAAGTGTTCTACCACTCACTACATCCTTAGTAGTTCATCCTTAACTTTATAATTAGGTTTTTAAAATGACAAGAAATTACAAGTATTTAAGAAGGCTAATGAGTTAAATAAATAAGAAAATTCATTTTTAATTTCCTCAAAGAAATATCAATTATCCCTACAATCTTTTTCGGTTCTTAAATTGTATCAAGGGATATTTCACACAGTCTGGGCCTGGCTATCCCCACACCTTAGCTCTAGATCTCCTGCGCTGTTCTCCAAGAGTCATCTAAAAAGTCAAGACCATAAGGTCTAAGAAAATAGTAGAAAACCATCCATGGAAGGTATTGTTTTCTGAATTTGCCCAAATATTATATAAGGTTCCAGAGTATGGCCAAATATCTAGGAATCAGACTAGTTATCCAATTTCAGATAGGATGGCATTTCTCCTTTACCTATCCTGATCAGTTTTAAGTTAAAGTTCACAGGAGCAAGAGCGTTTATCCATCACTACCTACCCCAGCATAATACAGCACTTTACTTAAAACATAGTAGGTGCTGACTATATGCTGAATACATAAATGAACAAATAAAATGATTTTTAAGTATACTATTTCTAAATGCCTTAAATTGAAAGTTTATTAAATTGATAAGAACACTCACAATATATGCATTCCTAATAGAGCCAACAAAAGTTTTAGGATAACTTAAAACTTTGGCATCATATTTGTTTTGATTTTATAAACACAATGTACTTTAAAATTCTTTTTTTTTAAAAAAGCTTCATGTGTAATTGAATCTGTTAACAATATATAATCATTCTTAAGTTTTTGTCTCAATTTGTACTTCTGCCTAACTTACAAATAAAAGTCACAGGGGAAAAAGATTATTGGGATATTAATAAAAGTATGTCAGCATTATTTAGAGGACATTTTATAAATGATAAATAACATCGTTAACAACACATTCTATTTAGAAGATTAAAATGCTGGAATAAGCTCAAGCACAACATAAGAGGAAAAATTAAAACTCCCCATATGTTGCTATTGGCACTAAATTGCCAGAAATAACAGATATCTGCCTAAGAGATAATAATGAAAAACCTCAACAAGATATATAGAGAGCACATAGTAATCTCTTTGTAGATTATATAAATTGTTTAGTTTTTGTTCTTGTCTCTTTTTTTGTCATTTTATGTTTTTGAAAGGCAAAACAATGGTCTATAAATGTAATTCAAATTAGCAAAATTCTCTTCTATTAACATCCCTACCAATGGGAATGGGAAATGGTTAGAGATACAGATGAATTTTTTTAAAAATCCATATAATTACTATTCCAAATTACTATATAGAGCATAAACATAGATATTATATACTCAAGTAAATGAAAAATATGCTTATATCTGGAATATTCCATTCCATTTTAGTTAAAACATTACAAGGCATAACAATTTTTTTTAAAAAGCTTTAGACAAGTTCATAAAAATGATAAAAGACTTGTAAATTTATGAATCTATAGAGGATCAAAGAGGTTACAAAAACAAAGTATAATCTGATATTAGAAGTAAAAATAAAGACATAATGTGAGTTATAGAACTATATAGAGCATAAACATAGATATTATATACTCAAGTGAATGAAAAATATGCTTATATCTGGAATATTCCATTCCATTTTAGTTAAAACATTACAAGGCATAACAATTTTTTTAAAAAAGCTTTAGACAAGTTCATAAAAATGATAAAAGACTTGTAAATTTATGAATCTATAAAGGATCAAAGAGGTTACAAAAACAAAGTATAATCTGATATTAGAAGTAAAAATAAAGACATAATGTGAGTTATAGAACTAAATTACAAAAGTTATTCATCTTTAAATAAATTAGGTGATCCAAGAGTAATATTTCCTTATAAAGAAGCAATTAGTAAGATTGTTATATTTATTTAGAAACATAATTAAGATTACAGAATAACTATAAACTCAGATAATTATTAAGATTCAAGATGTCAACTGAATAAGTATAAGCATATTAAAGATATAAGCATATTTAATGAGTATGTTAACATGGAGAAAACACCAGTGTAGATACTACTATAGGTAAGAATTTAAATGTTACATTTCTTGTATTTTTCTCTTCAAAAACTAAAAATACTATTATTATTTAAATAATAGGTGAAGAAATGCATAAATCATTTATAATCCATTTTTATCACAGAAATGTGTGTGTCCCAAAAATTTTGTGCACATATACAATATAGGTATTCACACAAATGGTCAAAATGTAAAACTACTTGCATATTTATTTCTCTTCTATACTCACTGTATTTTTAAAATATCGAAACCCTGAGCAACTACTTTAAAACATGTAATGTGTTAACTATTGTTATCCTATTATTTTGTTATGAAATTTTGTTTTATCTTTTCTCCATAAAATAAAAAATAAAACTAAAGTCTCTATGTGTGCTTTTCAAATTATAAAAATCTCAATTTAATAACCAAAAGATACAGTTTTATATCTGTAATGCAAAAGCCATATTTCTCCATAGGTTTTGGGGGGGACATATGGTGGAAATTTTAAATAAGCAGAACAACATAAAACAATTTTCCTGAGGAGTTTACTAGACATCAGTATATTACATTCTCATCATCTGTCATCAGTGAACAATTTAATCAGTGGTCTCAAGTATTAATCTACTATGTATCCATGTCCTGGATCCCACTGGCAATATTTTTTTTCTGTACTATCTTAACAGAAATAAGCAGTTATGCTAAGAAGCTGGACTCAAAAATACTTTCCTAGTAAGCCATCAAAATAACATTTGGCTAAAAAGTTTTTTCTTCTGTTTCTTGCCTAAATTCAAATAAATTTCACAGGTAATCAATAACTTTGCTTACATAATGCCTCTTCTACCAGTAAGAAAGCACACTGTGTAAAGCTTTGTTTGAAAAGCCCCTCAGCCAACGCGGAGTTTACAGTTTGTTTATATTACCCTAAATGGTTCAGAAGAATGTAGCTGCCATTTTTTATCTTCTGCCAAGAGTTGAAATTTGAATTAGTAGTAAGATAACAGTTTTGAAGATTCCCAGGTAAATATTAGTTATACAGAGCACAGATTTAATCCAAAATTTACTTCTAACCCTACAAGAGCTCGTTGCTAAAATGGGTATGTTAAAATTCATAATTTGATACCCTTGCAAGGCAGTATAAGAAACCTTAACTTTCCTGTCTGATCCAAGTCCAAAGTGAAACTAGAGTATTAATGAATTAAAAACAAAAACTTTTAATTTTATTAAGTAATCTTAATCTCCAATTAGGCATTAATTCCCTAGAGTTGTGTTCATCTTATTTTAAATGTTCTAAAAATAATTTAACCTATTTTCATATAATCATATCATTAACAACTTTACTTCATTGTTGATTTTAGTTCTATTTGTTAGTTCAATACATATTCAGTTAAGTGTCGTTTGACAATTCACAAAAAGCATTCCATTTCTCTGCCGCTGTTAACCTGATATACATTTTATATAAAATTCAAACATCCAATAAAAATAACCTTAAATAAGGAAAAAGTATCTCTCTGAAACAAATTAAATCATTTTGAGCTTAAAAAGTTTATAAAGTGATGTCACAAATTTCATCCCATTTATTCCTTCCTAACCTTTACTTTTCAGAAATTATAGAAGGGAAAGGGAAGAGAAGACAGTTAAAAAGTGGCTTAAATCAAATACAGCAGAAAAATTCCTTATAGCCTCACTTTTCTTTTTTTAAGAAAGCAAAACAAAGACACTATTCACTGCTCCCGTTGTGGGGATGCTTACTATGCATATCTCTATCACAGCTAAGCCAAAGCCCAATAGATAGGAGGCGCCATAATTTTCCACAACAAAATAAAATAAAGCTTACCTTTGTATGTGGTTCCTGTCTCTTACCAGGCAAAAACTGGAAATCTGGGGAATCATCTCCATAACTTTCTTGGTTGGCTCAGAAATATTGCTTTTAAAATCTGATTGGGCCTCTTTTTGCTGCAATAGCTCCTGTTTGGCATATTCTTTGAGCCTTTTGTAAAGGGTTCGTAGGCCCTGCGCTGTTCGAGGAGGACGGTCTACTCCAATTGCATTATAGTTAACTGCTATGATATCCCAACATCTATTCTTTTCCACTATTACTGAATGTTTATTAGTGTGTTCTTCGAGAATTTTCACATATGGCTTCACAAGCTTTAGTAAATCAAGCTTTTCAGATAAGGTAAAATTGGAAGATCTAGCCTTTCCTACCATTGTTCTTTTCAAATTAAGTAGGCAGTATCTGAAAACACCACGCAGCTTTCAGCTCTGTTCAGCTCTTTTCACAAACAGAAAAAAGATCAGGCTTAACTAGGCTAGCCTCGTTTAGGCCCACGCCTACAAGGGAGGGTTTATTAAAATTCCTCCAGCTTAAGCTGACGCAGGTTCAGGAAATCTGCTTAAACCAAGCCTGACCTACATAAAGCTTCTCACTGAAGACCGGAAGGCACAAGCAAAACACACTTGTGTCTGAAGAGAACCGCTCGAGATAGGATTTAATGCACAAAGGTCTAGAGATAAGCATGGAACACAGCTAAAAATTAGCTAATTTAGTGAGAATATCGAATTTCCACACATGTATGTCTGGCTGATAGACTGAAACTGCAGTGCAGTTATCACTTTAACAAAAACAAAGGAGGAACTGTTTTGTGCTATTTGTTTACAAATTCAGTGGACAAAAAACCTAAAAGATATGAGTGGGTGAAAGCAAGGATTTCTAACCGAGATCTAATCACAGTTTCTGAGCTGGGTGTTCTCCCAGACCGAATCTGCATAATGCTGGTTCTGCTGTCAATCAGGAATTGCATATCCTCTAGCTAGTTAGGTTACACCCAGCTCAGACTACCGTAAACCTAAACTGCTTGCTCCTTCATTTTACAGTCTACATTAGCCCCTGCATATTTTTAGTTATTTAAGAAGTTTTTCTTGAACACTAACTCTAAAATCCACATAAACATTACATTTCAAAGCAATGGATTATTCTAGCTGCATACTGTGTGATTATACCAACATGCTTGATCATGTGTTATAAAAAAACAGGATTTTTTTTATTTAGCTATAATCACACAACCTAGACTACAAAGGAAACATCCAATCTAGCCATTTGCAAAGCTACCTGTTTCCTTGCTAGACCCAGTCTGTAACATGACAAATAATATGAACAAAGCAAATCTACTTCTTCATGATATACACGTTTCTCCATTAGGGATATTAATTAAAAGCATGCTTAAATGTGTTCAATTCAATCAATCAACTATCAAACACCTACAAAAATGCTCCCAAACACCATGCAAGGCCCAAGGAAAAGGTAAAGGTCACTCTACATATATCATACAGCTACAGAACACTATAAATTCTCAATTACTTTGTTTCTATTCTCTTAATAAAAAAATTTCATTCACTTAAATCTACTGAGGTGTCACTTTGAACTAGACAATATGCCATAAGTTTCAACTACATTATGTCACGGGAAAAAAAAGTAAGATTGCTGTAGGTTCTAAAGAACTGGTTGCCCGGCAGACCCTACTGGATGATCTGATTCTGTATTAGTCCCAGTCTCCTACTGCCTTTGAGCAGTTTTACATCTCACTAAATTAGAGAAAATTACCCCAGGATGAGTAAACCTTATCCAAAATACTTAGCACTAAAACTATTTCAGGTTTTGCATTTTCTTCAGATTTTAGAATATGTGCACACATATGATGATATCTTGAGGATGGAATTAAAATCCAAACACAACATTCATTTCTGTTTCATATATAGCTTATTATATACATAGACTAAAATATAGTCTAAAAGTAATTTCAAGCACAACAGTCAGTGCAAGCGACTGAAGTATGGAATTTTCTACTTGGGGGACATTAGGTCTGTGTAGAAGACAGTGAATTAGATAACGAGTAAGGTAGCTAGCTAGTGGAAGGGCCTGACACAACAGTGGGGTGCTATCACCCCTACTGATACACTGCACCCTCCCATTAGAAGCTTAGAGAATGGGCTGCATTCCAGGATGCCTGAGAGTGAATTTCCTTGGGCAGCCTGGAACGCAGCCCACTCCCTACTAAGCTCCTGATGGGAGGGTCCAGTCACTTGCTAGTAAGATCCTGAATTCTGAGAAAGTTGTAATAGAAATTAACCAGTTCCTTCTGAGATCCCAGTTCGCTATAAACACTGTGTGAAAGAACTAGGCTCCAGAGCTTGAACCCCAATTGGTCACTGTAAATCCAGACTCAACTGTGACAGATGACCACTAAACAATGAAGCAATTCCTGTGCCTTACTTGCCTATAAATAATTCTGAATTGAGAAGCCATGTGGCAACCAACTCAGGACCCCTCCTCTCAGGAGCTATTTCTGTTCCCTAATTAACTTTTCTTACTCTTAAACTTCCTTTATCCTTCAAAATTCATCCTCACTTTCAGGGGACACAAACTCGGCACATCTTACACCTAGCAGGTCCAGGGTTACATTTCCTACTACATCATCAGGACTTTCAAAAGTTTCAAATTTTGGAGCATTTCAAGTGCTCCACTTGTGTTAAGGCAAAGGGTTCTTGTCCATATAGATACAAACTAACAAAAAGCTACTCAAAAAACCAGACCACCAAGCATCAAAAGTCATGCTAGCTTTTTCTAAACTTTCAAAACAGTAAAGGAGAATCAATGGACAGACGAGGTGTGTCCTTCAGTGAGCACAGGGTTCTTTATCTAGATATTATTTTGTTATTTTTGGCAGAAATACAGATACATTTCGTTAAGGAATGAAATAATAATATGAAAAAAATTCAGTCTAAGTATCAAGAAAATATTTACTAAAAATTTTCTGGACAATTAAACACACCTGTATTCCCAGTAGTCTGGGAGTCTGAGGAAAGAGGATCGAAAATCTGAGCCCGGCCTGCACAACTTAGCCACTTAACAAAACCGTGCCTCAAAATTTTTAAAAAAATTTTTTAATTTAAAGGGTTGGGGGTGTAAGTCAATAGAAAGACCCTGAGTTTAATCTCTAGTACTACAAAAAGATTAAAAATAAATAAAAATTATTTTAACTCATAAAAACAAACAATTTTTTTAAAGACTGAAAATGTCAAGAATGAATGAGGGTGCAAGAGGAGAGATTTTTCTATAATCATATTTCTTACGGTGGAGATCAAATCCAGGACTTTGCACAGACTACACACGAGTTTTACTGATAGGACATCAAAGCATGGCAAAGCTGGCCAGGGAAGTAGGCGTTACCTGTTAATTACAAGATCTTTGGACATGTGTACCTAGAACAGTCCCCAGAGCCCTGCACCTGGACTTCTCCACAGAACTCAAAAGTCAGCAGATTTTCAGTAGCATCCCCTAGATCTGACATCAGCCTGAAAGCATGGGATCCTAGCACCACACTCTCCGGATCCCTATTGAGTTTTCAAGGGTTTCCTTGAGATTTGTACAACATACAGGGACACACACACCAGGAGGAGCATGCTATGGTGACTTTTCTCACTGTAGTATATCCTGTAGTATATCCTGTTTTCTCTAGGGTATCCTTTTGTCTTGATTTTTCTCCTTGTTATTTGGCCCAAGTTTGCTCTGCAGAGCCAGTTTCTCCCTCACTCTTCACTTCTACTTTCTCAAATAAACTTTGCCATTGCTTTTTGCTCATTTTGTTCAATTCTTTTTCCCAAAGGAGAAGAACCTGGAATCTAACTCTAGAAGAAAAGGTGAGTAACCCAGAACCCAGTAATGTTTACTTGGCAAGTCACTTTTAGAAGGAGCTGCCCAATAGCAACATCAAGAGCTACATCCACAGCCCTCTATAAACTGTTCTTATGCAAAAAGCATTATGAGTATTCAAAGTATTTCTATACTTTAGGATACCCTCCAATAAACACAAGCTAAGGATTAGCCTTATTAATCTTTGTCAGCCCAGCTCTCTGGAAAAAAAAGCCTAATTAAAATGCCTGTGCTTTCCTTGGGAGGAGTCTACACAGGACAACTATAGAAAAGGTAAACTGAGGTAAAGAACTAGGTAAAGTGATGCAAAGTACTGACTACTACCTCATACAAACTACATAAAGATATAGTAGGTCACTTGGCAAGTGTATCCAATTGGTATCACCTAGGAACATATTCTGATAGGCAGTGAAAAGAAATCGTATTTCAGAGTGAGCCAGAGGAAAAGAGGAATTTATCTGACAGGTTCCCTTCTGTCTCCTCTTTCCCATTAGTCAAAGTTCATCCCACTAGACATGAACTACAGTGGACTTCACTGTGTAATCAAGCCTCCACAGCTGCTCGGGATGCTAGCCCAACCCTGTGATATGGTGTTTCATCCAGGACTGGAAGTGGCAGAAAGAGCCAGATCCTGCCTAAGTATGGTGGTCAACAGTGAGCAGAGCCCTCATTGCTAGCTGAAGCAACTGATTGGTCTCAAATGGCTGCAGGAAAGTTAAAGACACATGATGCTGAGGAAATCGGAAGATGTACATAAGGCTATGTTCAATATAATCACAATGTAGCATAAGAAGATAAGACCTTAAAAAATAATTTACCACATAAACATGGGGAAAGGCAAAAGCAAATCCAAACCCTACCAGTTATTCTCAGATATAGCATTTAAATATCTCGTAAGTTTTGTGCTTCAGTGGTATTATTCTGTGATGTTAAGTAGTCAAAACAAAAACACCTAGGATTCAGGGATCTTGAAATCCTTCACAAAATTTAAGAAGTCAAATTTAAAAATTTATTCCATCTATTCTAACTAAATCACAGGCCTCTAGACAATCTAAACTTAGATATACCTCAGAATAGCTCCCAGCTATCTATTAAGGATTTCTGATCAAGTCCTGTCCTTGGTACAAAAATATTTTGAGCTAAAGGAGTCTGCTTCAGAAACTAGTTGGCAAAAATCTGGCCTTAGACTGGGGCTGCTGGTGCATGCCTGTAATCCTAGCACTCCAGGGGCTGAAGCAGGAGAACTACTGTGAGTTTGAGCTCAGCCTGAGCTACAGTGTAAGTTCAAGTCTAGCCTGAACTACACAGCAAGATCCTAGAGAGAAAAGAAAAGAAAAGAAAAGAAAAGAAAAGAAAAGAAAAGAAAAGAAAAGAAAAGAAAAGAAAAGAAAAGGCAGGCAAACCTGGCCCTTAGCTAACCATTGTATACTGGAGAAACTGTTGACCTACTATTTTTTAGCTATTCCGTCAAACATTTACCAGTACAGATAACATAATAAGTTGTTTCACAACATCCATACTACTCTGTTGTATAGCAATATTGGGGTAAAATAACTCCCACTTCTAAGAAAGGAGACAGATGGTCTGTGCCTCACTAGGTCAGGGAAGATGAATGGTTTCAATTCACCAATCAAAAGAAACAGACTGGCAGGATGGATCAAAAAGTAAGATCCAACAATATGATGCATTAAAACAAACACATTGAATTCAAAAAAAATTCATGGACTGAAAGTCAAATGATGAAAAACAATACTCCAATGCAGCAGGAACCCACAAGCAGCAGGGGTAACTATTCTATTTGCAGACAAAGTGGATTTCAAGTCAATGCTGAAGGGAGAGACAAAGAAGGTCACTACATCCTCATAAATGGAACAATCCAAGAGGAAGATATAACAATCATAAGTATATATGCAACAAACAACAGTACACCCAATCATATAAAACAAATATTAATGGACATTAAAAAATCAAATAAGCACTAAAACAACTGTATTGCAGGATCTCAATACTCCACTGTCACAACTAGACACATCAAGTAGACAAAAAAAAATCAACAATGAAATGTTAGAATGGAACCAAACTTCTGCACAAATGGACTTACAAGATGTCTACAGAGTGTTTCACCTCAAACCATCAGAATACAGATTCTTCTCAGCTGCATATGAGACATTCTCCAAAATAGACCACGTACTAGTTCATAGAACATGTTTAACTAAATGCAAAGGAACTGAAATTATCCCATGCATACTATCAGACCATAGTACAATGAAATTGGAAATCGATGGCAAAAGAAACTACAAGAACTTCATAAACACCTGGAATTCAAATAATATCCTCCTGAACAACCAATGAGTCACAGATGAAATGAAAGAAGAAATTAGACAGTTTCTACAATTAAACAATAACGCCAGTACAAAATACTGGAATACGCTAGGGATTTAGCTCAGTGGCATAAGTACCTGCCTGGCAAGCGTTAAGTCATGAATTCAATCCCAGTACAAAAAAAAACCCTGAAACTTATGGTATATTATGGAATTATTCCCATAATATATGGAAATTTATTCCCATAAATTTATGGGAAATTTACAGTAGTGAATTCCCAAACCAAGAAAACAGAGGGGCTGGGGATTTAGCTCAGCGGCATAAGCACCTGCCTTGCAAGCGTGCGATTGTGAGTTCGATCCCGGTACCTATTAAAAAAAAGAAAAAGAAAACAGAGTGCCAAACCATGCAGGGTCCCAAAGGAAAAGTCAGCGCCTCTGGAGAATTGGTCAAGCTGGGAGGAGCTCAACAAGGAGCAAACTAGCCAGCCTTTCTGGTAAACTGCACAAGCCATGTGGGGTCCAGAAAAAGTCAGCGCCTCCCATGAGCCTACATGCACACAGGCTAAAACTCAGTCCCTAACCCACAGCCCCCCACTGCCACCCCCCATCCCTCCATAAGCAACTGGCTGGTTCAGAGGACAGGCTGAGTTGATAGCAACTGATGTACAAAAAGCAACTAAATGCTTGTATTTTTGGGTTGACTTTGCAGGCCTGGGGCCAGCAGTCTGAGCATCTACTGGGAGGATGACAGTATGCAATATAACAAATATGGGGGATTTCCTTCTGTCTCCCTTTGAGGTCCAATATTGTTCTGTTTTGTTTTGTTCCAGTTAACTGTTTTGCTTTATTCAGTGTTCTGTTTTGATTGGTTTTATTCTGTCTTGTTTTGCTATACCTGATGGAATGGACAACTAATGTGAAGATACACTATGGTGGCCCTGAATCAAGGCCAGCAGATTGCTATAACTGCTGGTTTCAAACAGGAGCCTAAAGAGAATTCTTCCTGTGGTCTGTTGGCCACTTCAGAACTTTGGAAATGGAATGGTCAATTCATCAGAAAGAAATAGCAGGTGAGTGTGGCAGACTTTCCGCGGCCCACAAGAGAGAGACCCTGGCGCCTCGGGACCTGCACCATGCAGTGACACGGGGTACCGGAGAACAAAGAGCTCCTCCACTCTCTAGGGGCGGCTGTGAGCCTGCCAGCACGCACGCTGAGAATCAAACATCTCATGTCCTGTGCCCGGTCCCATGTTGTGCCCCCCTACACTTAGCAAATGGGAGCCAGTGAAAGATATGGACAACCATTTGGAAGAAAACAAGAGACAATATGACAGATAGTGAAGATCTCTGGTTATCTAGTTTTGAAATTTATCCTTTCTTATGTCCCATTCTGTTCCATTATGTTGTGTTTAATTTTACCCCCTTTAAAATAAAATTTAAAAATTTTTTTTAAAAAAAGAAGATACACTATGGTAGCCATTGCTGTTTTCCTAGTATCCTGCTTTGAAGTTCTGTACCAATTTTGCTGCTTTGTTTTGATTGGCTTTGTTCTATTTTGTTGGATTTTATTGTCTTTAAAATAAAAATAGAATTTTAAAAAAAGAGAAAACAGAGTGAGCTCAAATAAACATCTGATGTTGAACCTCAAGGTTCTACAAAAAGAAGAGGAATTCAAACCCAAAGCTCATACAAGGAGGAAATTATAAATCAGAGTGGCAATTAATGAAATGGGGACTAAGAGAACAATACGAAGAATCAATGAATCAAAGAGTTGGTTCTGGAGGAAAAAAAGATGGCGGACCAGTAGGTAGCAGGAGAGGGACCCTCTCTGAGAGAGATAGCTCAAAGGCCAGAATAAAACACCCTGGAGAGACCCAAATAGAGAGAGATGGACTCTCACAACCCAGGAAGAAACTAAATTGCAAAAAACCACTCGAATATGAGGTCCGGGGGCTACTATCAGTGAAGCTAAGATCAGCGAGCACGGCACCCTCCTGGAGCTGCCTGAATTCCTGCCCGATCTGAACAAGCAATCCGCACCAAAGCGACTGGCTTGAGCCGCTGGAGCGCGGAGCTGAACAGCCCTGCATGTGGCTTGCCCAGACCGGCCCTGCACGCAACCCACGCAGAGGCACAGTGAATTTGCACCGCAGTGGTGCTGAAGTCGGAGGTCAGGGAGCCCAGCACTTCTCAGGGACCAGCATCAACACACAGTGAGTGATGGGAATAAGACCCTCCCACAGGAAAGGGGACACCGACTGGAGGACATGTTGGATTTGGGCAGGACAGCCCTGACTCCATAGGAAGTGGCTTCAGTTGGTTGCTCCCCACGTCAAGTGGATTGGTGGAATCTGCTTGGACTAGGCCGCGCCCCTGGTGGGGACCCAGTGAGCTACTACAAATTAATTCCCTGAGATCAGTGCACACTGACACAGTGAAGGCCTGCAAAGGTTGACTGGCCTGGAGGGGAGGAGCCAGTGCACACTGCCTGTGGGTGAACTCTAATCTCTGATAACCTATTGAAGAGGGCAAAAGCTCCTAGCCTGCGCCCTCTAGAGGAGCTTTAACCAACAAGAAAAGGGTCTGGGAATTACACTGTACACTTGTATGGAAGGAACCAAAAACATGACGAAAGGGAGAAATAAGAAAAAACCCCCAGCTCCCAACCCTGAGAACATTGATCCAGGAGAGGTAAATACAAAAGAGATTGAGGGCAGCAAAAATGCAACATCAAACACAGCGTTAGCAGACATAAAGAGTTATCTTCAGGACCTCGTAAGCGGGACCAAAACTGAAATATTAATTCAAATTAAACAAGAGATAAGTAGATTAATAAAAGAAGGGCTGGGCACCTCTCAAGAAGACACAGACAGAAGAATGAAGGAACACAAAAGGAGAGGAAAATTTAATGAAGAATTCAGAAAAAACCTAGATTTCATAAAGCAGATTCAAAGAGATTATCAGGAAACTAAAGACTCCATAGAAAGCTGGCAAAACTGTTTGAAAGAAACCAAAGATAGACTATCAAAAATTGAACACAGGCTTGCAATGTGTGATCATGAAAGGGAAGATCTCTTAAAAATAACAAGGCAGCAGGCAGTAAAGATACAAAGACTGGAAGATGACAAGAGGATCTATAACTTAAGAATAAAGTATGTGAATGAAGAAGCAGGAATCAAAACAGAGGAATTACAAAGGCTATTCAGAGAAATTATTAAGGAAAACTTCCCAAGCATAGAAAAAAGAAATTATAAGCAGACATATGAAGCATACAGAACTCCAGCCACCTGCAACCAAAACAGAGCTACACCCAGACACATAATAATCAAGATCCAAGAAATTCAATATAAGAACAGAATATTAAAAGCCATCAGAGAAAAGAAACAGATCACCTATAAAGGAAAACTCATCAAAACTACGGCAGACTTCTCGACACAGAACATCAGGTCAAGAAGAGCTTGGAGTGAAATAATTCAAGTGCTGAAGAACAATCTCCAGCCCAGATTGATGTATCCTGCAAAACTCTCTTTAGAAATTAATGGAGAAAAAAGATGCTTCCATGACAAAGAGGAACTAGGAGAACTTGTGACCACCAGTCCAACCCTACAAAAAATACTGAAGGACATTCTAGGGAGAGAGGATAAGAATATGAGCATTTCAGGAACAGTGGCAGAGAGGCCTCAGTGAACAAGGCAGACAGTGGAGTGGAAGAGAAAAATAGACTATCAATGGCAGAAAAACAGAATAACAGAAAAGAGGCAGAGAAGATTGGCTATAATCTCTAGTAGAGGGCCTTGAAATACTAACAGAGAGAAACACAGGCAGAGTAGATCAGGAGATAGGGTCCATTGAGATGCTCTATATAGGGAGGCAGTGGGACCCAAAACAAGCAGTGCACCCCATGGGAGTGAAAGGGGAGGAACTGTCTAAAAAAGGGAGGCAGAGGATATTGTTAATGGGGTAACAAGATTTAGAATTTACATTATTCTCACCACTCTGCTTGGATGGATTACGTGCTGTTCCAGTTTGTCTACTTACACTAGTCTTGAGGACATGGTCAGCCATCCCAAAAATAAGAGGGCATATTATGGTAATCATCCCTAATTTTCCTATCAACTTAATCTGAAGCCCTTTATAACTTATACTGTCTTATTATGACTGATCTTATTTGAATCTGGTTTGTTAGATTGCTACTTTGTATTGACTGATTTTATTTAAATCTGTTATGATGGATAGCATTAAGTCTAAGAGTATAGGCAACTACACTGAAGATGACAAGATTCACTAAGATACCCACTCTGGTTTGATTATTACTTGCTTTTGAATTCTTATAATGTCTCCAATGCTTCGTTTTTATTAATGTTGCTATATGCTGCTGAGACACCATGGTAACCATTGTAGATCACCTTGTATTGCGGTTTTATGTTACTTTTTTGCCTCATGCTTTTCTAGGAATTGTTTTATCTTGCTTTGTTTTGTTTTTCCCTCTAATACAAAAATAATAGATATGCATGTAGAGATTCATGCATGTGTAGAGCTTATAAACAGTTTACAAGAACCAACTATATAACACTTGTTGAAATGAACAACTACTTTGAAGAAAAAGAGACACAATACCCAGTGCTGATTCCATAATGTCATGATGTGAAGTCCAGCAAAACTATCACTTTTTGTTCAAAGTGATTTTAGCTTGCTTTGCCTTGTTTAAGTTCAACACACATTAAGGTATGGACAGCTGTTTGGAGGAGAATGAGAGACACTATGACAGCCATTCTTGGCTTCCCTGATGTCTGGTCTTGAAGACCTAAAATGCTCTCCTCGTCCTGCTCAGATCAATTCCATACTAGGCTGTTTCATGTGAATTCCCTGTATGTGACAATATGGACAACTATTTGGAAGAAAACAAGAGTAAATATGATAGAGAGTGAGTATCTCCGATTGTCTAGTTTTGAAATTTTTGTCTCTTACATTGCTTTCTTGTGATCCGCTTTGCTCTGTTTTGTTGTGTTTAATTTTACCCTTTTGATATAATTGCATGTATATTTGAGTGGGTAAGATGGATGACCATATTGCTGGTTTTTTTGTCAGATCGTGGAGCAGAACTGTTAACAGTCTCACTGTTTGAATGTCTACTTTACATGTTTTAACTTTGTAATTTGAACAACTATTTCCAAGAAGTCAGTATGCAATTTGTCAAGTAATAATTTCTTAGGATTTTTTGGCTGTTGTTCTTTTCCTTTTTTCCTTGGAATTCTGTATTGTTGCTACCCTTTACTCTGTTTTGTTTTGTTTTGTTTTTCCACTTTAAATTTAAAAAAAAAAGAGTTGGTTCTTTGAGATTAAATAAAATTGACAAATCTTTAGTCAACCTTATCAAAACAAGGAAAGAAAAGACTCTAACCCATACAATTAGGAATGCAACGGGTAAAATCACAACAGATCCTACCGAAATCCAAAAGATCACCTATACCTACTTTGAGAACCTGTATTCTAATAAGATGGAAAATGCAAAAGAAATGGACATATTCCTAGACATATATGGACTAAGCTGATCAAAACGATATAAAAGTTCTAGATCAACCAATATCTGTCAAAGAAATTGAAGATGTAATGAAAAACCTATCAACAGGCAACTCACTTGGAACCACTTGTGTATTTGACACAAGCATTCTTTCCTCAATAAATATATTCTGCTCTTAACCTCTATTGTTCCTAGAATTCATTCTTCAGTTTTAGAGAACATAAACTTGTATCAGACATCTAGCTGGGGATTTAGCTCAGCGGTGTAAGCGCCTGCCCAGCAAGCGCAAGGTCGTGAGTTCGATCCCCAGTACCAAAAAAAAAAAAGACATTTAGAAGTTGGAAGTTTCCTTCCTCCATATCAAGGATACCCAAAACAAAAATAAAAACGCAGCATGCAGTGATGTATAAAATCTTCACAGCACAGACTAAGAGGAACTCTTTTAAAGATGTTCCAAAAAAAAAAAAAAACACCTACCAACAAAAGCTCAGGCAGGCTCTAACAGATTCACTGCTAAATTTTACAAGAAATTTACACAAGACCTAACACCACTATTTCTCAAACTCTTTAATGGAACTGAAATGGATGCAATATTCCCAAAGTGATTCCTGGAAGCAATCATTACTCTGATACCAAAACCAGAGAAGGATTCAACCAAGAAAGAGAACTATAGGCCAATCTTCCTAATGAACATAGATGCAAAAATCTTCAATAAGATACTGGCAAATAGAATGTAGCAAATCATCAAGACGATTATATACCATGGCCAAGTAGGATTCATGTCACAGATGCAGGGATGGTTCAACATATGCACATCAATAAAAGTAATATACCACATTATCAGAGCCAAGGACAAAAACCATATGATCATCTCAATAGATACAGAAAAAGCATCTGACAAAGTCCAACATCCATTTATGATAAAGATCCTACAGAAAATTGGAATGGGTGATCTTTATCTCAATTTGACAAAAGCTATCTATGACAAAACAACAGCTAACATTATACTAAACAGACAAAAACTGAAAGCTTTCACTCTAAAATCAGGAACAGGACAAGGATGTCCACTGTCTCCACTCTTATTCAACATAGTTCTGGAAACGTGAGCCAGACCAATTAGGCAAGAGAAAGATAAAATGAATAATGATAGGAAAGGAAGAATTGAAAATAATCATTATTCTCAGATGACATGATACTCTTCCTAGAAGACCCCAACAACTCCATCAAAAGACTTCTGGAGTTAATAACCACATTCAGTCACGTAGCTGGATATAATGTTAACACTCAAACATCAACAGCATTCTTGGGAGCTGGGGATATAGCTCAGTGGCACAGTAACTGCCTGGCAAGCATGAGATCCTGAGTTCAAGTCCTTGGACCACCTCCTTAAAAAAAATAGCATTCTTGTACACAAATAACAAACTTATTGACAGAGAAATTAGGGAAACAACATCATTCACAACAGCATCCAAAAAAAAAAAAAAAGAAACACCCAGGAATCAATCTAATGAAGGAAGTAAAAGACATGTACATTGAAGCCTACTGTACTCTAAAAAAAGAGATCAAACAATGTATCAAAAAATGAGAAGACATCCTTTGTTCTTGGGTAGGAAGAACCAATAGAGGGAAAATGGCCACACTTCCAAAATTGCTATACAGATTTAAGGTAATCCTGATCAAAATATCTACAGTATATCTCACAGAATTGGAGAAAACATTCCTGAAATTTGTTAGGAACCAGAAGATACCAGGCATAGCGAAAGCAATACTAGACAGCAAAGACAAGGCAGTGGGCATCACAATTCATCAAGGTACTGGTAAAAGCAGCCTCGAGGATCAATGAAACAGATTAGAAGATACAGAAACAACTTCAGACATATTCAGCCACCTTATCTTCGACAAAAGGAGTCAAACACTTATACTGGAACAAAGTCTCTTTAATAAATGGTGCTGGAAAAATTGGTTTTCCACATGCCAAAGATTAAAACCACACCCATATCTTTCACCCTGCGCTAAACTAAAATCTAAGTGGATCAAAGATCTAAATATTAAAACAGAAACACCAAATCTGCTGTAAGATAGAATAGGTAGAACTCTTCAAGGCAGTAGTGTAGGCCAACACTTTATGAACACAGGGACTATCACAAAGAATCAGCAACTGGAATCTCATCTTATTAAAAAGTTATTGGACAGCAAAGAAAACCACCAATAGAGTGAAGAGGCAACCCACAATGTAGGAGAAAATTTTGCCAGCTGCACCTCAAAGGACTAATATTTAGAATATAAAAGGAACTCAAGTAAATCAGAAACCCTAAATTTAAACACCTTGTCCAAAAATGAGCATCTGACATAAACAGACACTTCTCAGACAAAGAAGCACAAACAGCAAATAAATATATGAGAAAATGTTCAACATCACTGGTCATTTGAGTTTGCAAATTAAAACAACACTGAGATTCCATCTCACTCTAGAATAAAGGGATATTATAAAGAAATCAACCAATAACAAATGCCAATAGAGCTGTGGGGAAAAAGAAACATTTCTCCACTGTGGCCGGGAATATAGACTGGTGCAGCCATTGCAGAAATCAGTGTGGAGACTTCTCAAAAAACTAGGATTAGAGGTCTACTTGACCCAGCTATTACCCTTCTTCCCAAAAGAATTTAAAGCATCAAACCACAGTGGTATATGCACAAAGTTATAGTGGCACAGTTTGTAATAGCTAACTCTTGGGAAAAAACCAAATGCCCATCAACCAGTAAGTGAATAAAAAAGATGTGGTTTTTTTAATACAATGGAGTACTATTCTACCATAAAGAAGGATACACTTAAGGAAAATCTGGGGAAAATCAATGCGCCCTGAAATTATACTATTAAGGGAAATAAATTGGGTATGTGTGTGTAAATACCACATTGTTTATCTGCTCTGAGAAACCTAAAGTACTAAAAAAAAAAAAAAAAAAAGGACCAAAATGTATAATAAGAATTGTGAAATAGGAAGAAAATGTTCAAATGGGGAGGGAACAAAAAGGGGGTGGAAAGAAGGGAAAAATCAAAAAAAAAAGAGAAAAGAAGGAAGGAATGAAAACAAAGTTTTGTAAATGAGATGAAGACAAGGGGGTTGAAGGGAGGGTAAGGAAATGGGGAAAAAAGAATCACGTTGTATTATGTACAGGTACAAATTCTCTGTATGAATGTGATCATTATATATATCTAAAACATACCAATAAAATCTTATTAAAAAAAAGAAAACAATTTATGAACAGTGAAGATGATTTGGCAAATAGAAATAAATGACTATGATGGTTAAAAAAAAGTCAGGCGTGGTAGCACATGCCTGTAATCCCAGCAACTGCCTGACAAGTGCAAGGTTCAGAGTTTGATTCCTGGTACCAAAAAAGAAAAGAAAGAAAACAATGAGACAAGAAGCTACTTGTAAATGTACTGACAAAAAGAATTCAAAGATACATTATAGTAAAAATGCAATATATAGAATAATACAAGTAGGGCCGGGGATTTAGCTCAGTGGCTTAAGTGCCTGTCTGGCAAGTGCAAGGTCATGAGTTCGATCCCCGGTACCAAAAAAAAAAATAATAATACAAGTAGGACACATATGTTTGGGCAAAGCACACATAAAAAATGTTTGCAACTCCTAGAACGCCTCAAAGATACACAAAAAACATAACAACCAGGCGTGGTGGTGCACTCCTCTAACCCCAGCACTTGGAAGGCTGAGGCAGGGGGATCATTGCAAGTTCGAGACCAGCCTGGGCTACAAAGTGAGCCCAAGGCCAGCCTGAACTGCACAGTTAGACCCTGTCTCAAAAAGACAAAAAATAAAAAAACCTGGTAACTGGTTTCCTGATGGGAAGGAAACTAAATGGCTAGATATCAAACAAAGTAGTTTCTTCTTACTACATTTTTCATGTCTTCTGCACTTTTTAAATTTTTTTCAATGCTCTCACATGACTTTAAGAACACAGTACGTTTCCATAATTTAATACTTATCGTTTGAAGATAAAGAAAAACTAACACCCCAAATTAGCATATTTTACTTATTTACTCACAGCCATTGTAATCTGTCACTGAAATCTGCCATTGAAACCACTTCACTGGCAATATCTTTATTGCAGTGATGGAGAAGCTGAGTTAAACTGGTTAGAAAGAGGATACAGGGTACATCGGAATTGGTGTACAATGCAGCACCAACTACTCTAAGACTTGACCCAATAAAATATACTTAGGCTAATATGCCACAGAGAAGACAGTTTGTGGTCAGCATCGTTTCCATCATGCTGCAAAAGTGAGGCTGAATGGGAGAAAGTTCTCTTTCTGCAGTTTTTCAGGTCTCTCTTTCCTTTCCTCTTTTTTATTCTATGTTGTCTTCCTTCTTCCCCTTTCTCTTTACTGAGATAACTTAGGTAGAACAGATGCATCCTTAGGGGCCTTGCTAGCTGGACACACCTGTGAAGCTTTATCCTAATCAAGCCAACATCCTATGGCACCCAAAGGTTCCGTGGGCCCTTTGCATTGTTCCCCACCCCATCTCAGGTCAAGCACTGTAGAGATCTGCCTGGGTTGAGTTTCATACAGTACCTGAATTTTTTAATGTTCATTCATTACCTATTTTAAAAGTTCACAAGGGACTACACATGGTGTGATTCTCTTTAAGGCATACCCAGAATAGGCAAATCCATAGCAAGAGAAAGCAGATTAGCAGTTGGCAGGGGCCAGAAAGAGAGGAGAGAATAGAGAGGCCTTAATTGGTCTAAGCTAAGGCTTCCTTAGGAAGATAAAAATGCTCTGGAACTAGACAGAGGTGATGATTGTACAGTTGTGAACTGTATACTGTAAAGTGGTGGATTTTATATTTTGTCATAATAAAAAATGCATGAATAAAAATGTTTTTATGAAAAAATATAAATTAAAAACAAAATACAAAAATCACACTAATTTGAGAGTGACATTTGGCTGCAATTAGACTGTTAATCACAGTATGAATATGACATCAACAGATCTGGCACAGTTCCTTGTGTTCAAGCCTTCTCTCTGCCAGGGACAGAAAGGTTCAATTCTTTCACTATCATTATTTGAATACGGGAAACTTCACCTGATAAACGTAAACCATTTAAAACATTCTGTCAACTTGTGTTCTAATTGGCAGGCATGAATAGTACTCATTTAAAAAGTGGCCATTCAAAAGATGTAACAGATACTTACACACATTTATTCATATCATTTAAAAGAAAATACAAAATTTAAACTTCTCTGAAAATTCACAACCCTTCTGAGAATATGTCCAACCATCTCCATGGACCTAAGACTCATCTGAAAAACATGCATTCAACCCCTGACCACAGAAAGATGTATCACTTTTGTTAATGTATGCCTTTAATCCTCCACTGGGAAAAGAAGGCAGGGATAGGTTGGGTAATATATACCAAAAATAAGTAATACTGAGTACTACTGTTTTATAGCACAATGTGATGTCTATTTATTCACAGTAACCTACGATAGATTTTATGAATAACTATAAAAGAGTTTGAAAGCCCCAAACACAAAGTAATGATAAGGAGACAGAAACATTAACTTGATTTGGTAAGTACACATTGTATACACGTATTAAAATATCATACTAAACCCCATATACATGTATAATTATTATATGCTGATAAAATTTTTTTTAATGTTTAAGAAATGAAAATCCCAGCACTCAAGAAGCTGAGGCTGGAGGATCAAAAGTAAGGCCAGTCTGGTATACATGGTGAGTTCAAGCACAGCATGGCTATACAGAGAGATCTGTCTCAAAAATTTTTAAATGAATAAAGAGATGAAAATATAGGGCCGGAGATTTAGCTCAGCAGCATAAGTGCCCACCTGGCAAGCACAAGTCAAAAAAAAAAAAAGAAAGAAAAAAAAAGAAAATATTAAACACCGTGAGTTTATCATTATACACTATATATTTGTATCAAATCATGACTGTATTCCATAAATGTTCACATTAAAATAATAATTTTTTAAAGCTCTACCCTTC
Organism: Dolichotis patagonum; assembly: GCA_004027295.1. Lineage (NCBI taxonomy): Eukaryota > Metazoa > Chordata > Mammalia > Rodentia > Caviidae > Dolichotis > Dolichotis patagonum. The sequence continues at coordinate 88,703 of PVJX010001913.1, read as the reverse complement.
ACTACTGCATTCCTCTCATCTTGTGTCTTTTTTAAAAAAGGAAAAAACCAAAAAGCTTCTCTGATCCCCTGCCATACTTCAAAATACTATTCCTTCTTTTACTACCAAACTTATTTACTTTCATACTCTGCCATCCATTCACTGCCTATTTGCTGAGTCTCACTCAAAGCATGTTCCTTAAACATGAATTTTGTTCCCAACAGCTCTGAAACTATTCTCTCAATTACTACCAAAACTTGCAAACAGTAATGTTCCCATAGCCTTGTCTTGCCCATGTGACCTCTTAAAGCGCTTGGAAGCCATAAAGTTTGGCCAAGGTACTCAACTACAAAACACTACAAGGTTCTTAAGATCCCTTCACTCAGCCCTATCTTGAATTCTTATTACTGATTTAAAGCCAACAAGAGAATGTTCCCACCTTTATGTCATGGTTTAATGAAAATAGTCAGGTAACTATATAAGATAATATAAGATAGTGTGGTTTCACTGCAGGAAAAGAATCAAAGGATGTATTCTCTTTCTGATAGAAAGGATAGCTCTAAATATTCTGTATTAACTTCCAACAAAGCTATAACAAAATATCAGAAACTTGGTTGCTTACTGTGACAGAACTTATTCTTAGTCTGGAGGAAAGAGGTCTGAAATGAAGGTGTGAGCAGAGCCATTCCTTCTCTGAAGGCTCTAGGAGAAAACCCTTCTTCTCTTTCTAGCTTCTGATGGATGCTGCCAGCAATCCAGTGTTCTTAGCTTGCAGCTATGTTATCCAACCTCTACCTTCACTGTCACTTCATCTTTACCATCTGTTTCCATTTCTCTTCTCCTAAAGACATCAGTTACTGGATTTAGGGTTTACCATAAACCAATATGGCTTCATCTTAATATGATTACATCTACAAATACCCAACTTCCAAATAAGGCCACATTAGTGCTTGCTTCGGCAGCACATATACTAAAAGGCCACATTTATATACCAGAGCTGAGGACCTCATCATACATTTTTAGCAAACTTACTACTTTTCCTTTTCCCCAGGACTTGATTTTCATAAGCCTGGGCTCAAAATACTGAGTAGGAATGTTCATGAGGAGAAAGTATCTTTTTTTTTTTTTTTTTTTTGGTACCGGGGATCGAACTCACGACCTCGCACTTGCCAGGCAGGCACTTAAGTCACTGAGCTAAATCCCCAGCCCGAGAAAGTGTCTTTAATTTTCTGAGGTTCCTATGCTTAATTTGGAGAGAAATCACCAATTGGCAAAGTGCAGCTCCCTGGATGCTAGCAGCTCTGGTCCTTTAGTGCTGGTAATTCTCAGTCCCCTGTGTTAACAGTTCCAAGTTTTGTCTGCATGGTCCTCCGAGCCACTCCTCAGAGAGCTAAAGCTAGATGTGGTGGCACTTGCCTTTCATCACAGAACTCAGGAAATTGAGGAGCAAGTTGAGAAGGCCAGCATTGGTTATACAGTGAAGTCAACGCCAGCCTAGAATCCATAGTGAGACTCTGCCTCAAATCAAAAAAAGAAAAGAAAAAGAAATACGAAACACATGCTGAAAGTTACAGGTGAAGCAGCATGGTATGTGAAAGGTTCAGTAAAAAGAAACAGGAAGAACAGAGGATGTAACTCAATGATAGAGCACATAGCTAGAGAAACTTCAAAATAAGAAGGCTGTACTTTCTCCTTGAGTCTGGACTCACTGCAGGTGAATGCAGACTGAAACCAGCAGTCACATGGTGAATTCGAACTGGCAAGAAGCCAAGCTCAAGTCACAGGAGGCCCATGGACTGTTGTAGGCTGAACAGGTCTGGTTCTAGCCTCATGACCAGAAACCATCCCGAACATCAGTGGAACTAAAGATATAGGCTTGCAGGGATTACCTACTACCCCAACGTAAAGCTACAGCTGGCTTGCTGGGATTAATCAGCTTAGATCTAGACTCAACTGCCCACATTATCTACCAGTGACAGCAGAGACACACCTTGAGGTGGACATTGTTTCTTGTTTTTCCTTTCTCTTTTCTTGTTGTTTTATTATTGTTGTTGTTGCTGCTGTTTTCTTGATTGTTTATTCTTGTTCATATATGACTGTGAACATGGTTTCTAGTTTTTATATTGTTGCTATTTTATTCCGTTCTATTCTTGTTTTATTTCTTCCTTCTCTCTTTCCTTCCTGTCTTCTGGCCTAGTTTCCTGAAATTTGTGTGATCTTCCTTTGTCCTCTATCCTTGCTTGTTTTTTGGCTTGTCAGGCTGACTCCGTGCCACTGAGCTATAGTTTCAGTTCCAGCCTTGCTTCTAATCTCTTCCTCTTCCTCTATTTCTCTGTTACTTCCCCTAACCCATTTTAAATTTTGGTAAAATTGCTATATTTAGGGCTTATTTATTACATATGATTTTTTGTTTGTTTTAGATTTTGCTATATAACCACAAATCTAGTTCATCCTCAGTAAGGAGGAGGGAAGCAAGGGGGCAGGGAAGGAAATAGAGAGAAGAAGGGAAGGAAGAGGGAGAAAATCAAAAGAGAAAGGCAAAATATTACTACCTGTTGAATATAAAATGTTAACTAAGGAATGACTATTCCCTTAACTTCTCTACATGTAGGAAATTCTTCAAAATAAAAACGTGATATGGGGAAATGGGGGCATATTTGAAGTAGAAGGTAAAGACCTGCACCTCAACTCAGAATGGATTAGATTTACAATTCAAAGGATGTTAAAAGGTGATATTCTTTATGTACTAATGTCCTCAACATACTGAATGTCTCTCAACACCACGCTTTTCTATATATCACTCTCCTGCAATCTACCATAAAAAACAAAATGTTTCTCACAATGCTCTTTTTTCAATTTAACCTCTCTTTGAATGAGAAGCAGGAGAATATCAGGAGGTTAATGCAGGTTCCTAAGCCCAGTGAATGTACTAAATCAAAGAAGGAATTAAAGGATTAAGGGTCGAGTTAAATTAATTCTCTAAGTTATCTTAACTCTTAACTCCCTTCTCACATTAGCAAGGAAGAGAATGAGAAACTACTGTAAAAAATAAGTCCCAAGTCAGAAACACCGATAAAAAGACGAGTTTACCATGCTGGGGGCCCACAAATGGACCATTATCTGCCTCAGGCTTGACAGGAAAGAAAAAGGAAGGGAAGATAGAATAGAATAGTTATCTATCGAGGACAAAAGAAAAAAAGAAGTAGGAAGAGAAACAAAAAAAAAAAAAGAGAGAGAACAAATCAGTGACATAGGGCATAAGATGAATTCACAAGCTCAGAACTCCTCAAATTTGGCTTTCTGGGTTTTTTTTTTTTTTTGGGGGGGGGGTTGTCTGGTTTGGTTTAGTTTGGTTTGGTACCAAGAATAAAACTCAGGACCTTGCTCTTGCCAGGCAGGCATTTATCACTAGCTCCAGCACTCCCCAAATTGATACCAGCTCCAAAAGGCTTTTTCAAACTCATCCTGACACTAATCACACGTTTTGAAAAGTTACACAAAGTACATAAGTGGCACTAAAACAATGGCAAATCAGGAAAATACAATTCTCTGTCCCAACAAAAAATGAACCCATTTATGAATCCATTTATAGGCAAAGTTCACTCATCATCCCAAAGTTCAAGAACCTCCTTCAAAAGGGTTAAGTGTTAAAGGCTTAAGGGTAAGGCACTCTGTTGCTCTGCACTGGTATCACAAGCATGAAGTTACCATTCTGTAGCCCAACAGATGGGGTTGGCTCCCAGAATCTGCTGATTCAAATGAAAGCTGAATGAAATGTAATTTGGAAAAAATGTAGTCTTAATAATGCCTTTCAGCAGGGTGTAGAGGTACACACCTGCAATCCCAGCACTCAAGAGGCTGTGGCAGGCGGTCTGTCATAAATTTGAAGCCAGTCTGGGCTACATAGGGAGCTTGAGGCCTGCCTGGATTACACGGCAAGACCCTATTTCAAGAAACAAAAGCTAAGGAACAGAGATACAGCTGCCTGGCAAATGCAATGTACTGAGTTCAATTTCCAGTACCAAAAAAAATAATAATGCCTTTCAAAAGGTCAAATAGACATTTGTGAACAACCTAATTATATTTCACAGTTACCTAAAAAATAATCTCTTTCAGACACAAAAAGAATCATAATCATTATTTTAACTCAATTCAACAATGTATGTCAAATGTTTGGTTTTCTTGCATTTATATGCCTTAATAATTCAAGTCTTATTGCTTTTAAGTTACTGCAGCCTAAAACAAATTAACAACTTAGTCAAATTTGCCTCTCAAATTTTAGTATTAACGTATTTGACACAAAATTTTTAAATCAACTTCTGTTTTGGGGGTTGTTTTTTGAGACAGGGTCTTGTGATGTAGTTCAGTCTGGCCTTGAATTCCCTATGTACCCCAGGTTGGCCTTGAACTCTCAGTGGTCCTTCTGCCTCAGCCTCCAGCGTGCTGAGATTACAGAGATGTGCCACCATGTCTGGCTCTTAAATCAAAAATTTAAATGCGATTACTTTTGATACTTAAAGAAAAAACCGTATTTGTCCAATACATTTACAATAAACAGGCTTAAATATACACCTATCATAAAGTGCAAAATTTCAATTACTACATGGTTGTTAATCCAATCACTGAACAACTTATGGCAAAAAAAAAAATCTCAACTGCCAAAAATCTAGAGATACTGAATCAATAATTATTAAATATAACATATTTATTCTTGAATAATCTTTTAAAGGTCAAATGTAAACTTCGGCAGTAAAAAGCACATTCTTACCTGGATGAGGTGGATCTAACACTGCCATTGCAGATGATTCAAAACAATACTTTCCACTGCAATTATTCCTGTGAGTATTTCCCTTAGTGCTTCCTTCAGTAGGCAAAAGATTTGAACTGCACACTCTAGGATCCTCTTGTGACTGAATAAAGGCATTATTTGCAGCACCCTAAAATTTCAAGCAGAAATTAAATCTAACTTCCCACATTTTGTTTCTTTTTGAAACTAAATTATGTTGTCAAAGTTTAAAAACAGGACAGAATGAAAGGTATGCTTACAATTATAATTCATTTTAAAGAAAACTTTAAAGAAATTTTTAAACAAATCAAACCATATCATTCTTGCAGTCTTGCATTCTTTTTCTTGTTAAATTTCTCAGTACTAAAATCGACACTTCTTCTCCCTAGTCTTTGGGATTGAACACAGGGCCTCTCACATGCTAGACAAGTGTTCTATCACTAACCCACAGCCCTCATCCGTAAGCCCCCTCCTTTTTTTTGCAACAAAGTCTACGTTTCTCAGGCACTTCTTGAACTTGAGATCCTTCTTCATCCTCTCAAATAGCTAAAATTACAATCAGATGCCACCAGGGTGAGCTAAAATCAAAATGTCATTTTTTTTCAGATGGGATAATGGTAATGTTAATACATGTTTTTTAAAGAGCTCATAACATTAAAGATATAGACACGAATGATTCAGGGACAGACTCAAAGGGACTAACGAGGGAGTTGGAAAGATAAAGATGAAGTAAGACTGGTCCTTTTGTAACTTATTTTTTTGAGATTAAGTATCATTAAGTTGCCCTGGCTAGGCTCAAATTTTCAATCTTCCTGCCTCAGCCTCCCAGAGTGCTGGGACTACAGGTGTGGGCAACCATTCCTGGTTATATGATATTTTTTGGCAATACTGAGTTCACATGAACAAAGTTGTTGTAACACTATAAATATTGATCATGAAGTTTTCATGATTAGTAATTACATCTTTAATAACATCAGGGAAGACAGCCAGGCATAGTGGCACACATCTGTAATCCCTGCACTTAGGAGGCTGAGGCAGGAGGATCACTGCAAATTAAAGGCCAACCTGGGCTACAAAGTGAGACCTTGTCTCAAAAAAACCAGAGGAGGAAAAAATCTGAGAGGGAGAAGTTGAAAAGGAAGTAAAAAGGCTTAATATGTGTTATGTATATGTACCAATTCCCCACAATGAACATATTTATGTATCACAAACACAAACTAATAAAAATTAAAATTTAAAATAAAAGGTTATCTACAGTTGAAAAAAATACTGTAGATACACATACCTGACCAAAAAAATAACATATTTGGTAAGATTTTTAAGTCAACTAATGGAAGACATAAACTTTATTTTTTATAACATTTTACTTTAATTTCAAGCTTATAAAAATATCTCAAAGATAATATAAGGAACTCTATATCCATTACTAGGTCACCATTTGTTTACACTTTGCTTTACTTGCTCTCCATTTTCTCTTACTATGTATACAAATGTTCAAGTCCACAGGAACATATTTAAGAATAAACTACAGACACTACATTCCATTCCATGTTAATACATTAAGGTTTGTTTCCAAACAAAATCAAGAATTTAACACAGCTGGGTTGTGTACATCTGTAATCCCAGCACTCCCAGGGAGGCTGAGGCAAGAGGACAGCTGCGAGTCCAAGGCCAGCCTGGACTACACAGGTGAAGTGAAGGCCAGCCTGCACGACACAGAAAGATCCTGTGTCCACAAGTAAATAGATAAATAGATAAATAAATAAATCTAACACTGTCATAATACTATTATCCAATCCACAGTTCATATCCAAACCTGGTCACCTATCTCAACAGTGTCTTCTATCCTTTTTCCCCATACCAGGATCCAATGCAGACGACACACTCTAGCTGGTCAGCATGTTCCTTTAGTCTCTTTTAATTTCCTCTTGTATTTATCTTTTATGGCTTTGAAACTTCAGAAGTACAGACCAGCTATTTTGTTCAATTTCCCTTGATTTGAATTGTCTGACACTGTTTTTTTGTTTTGTTTGGCTTTTTTGTCTTTTTGAGACAAGGTCTCCTATGCAGTTTGGGCTGGCCTTGAACTCACTTTGTAGCCAACGCACTCTCAAACTTACAACAATGTTCCTGCCTCATCCTCCCGAGTGCTGGGATTATATGCATGCACCACCAAGCCCAACTGAATTGTCTGATATTTACTTATGGATAGTATCTTTGTCAATTTTGTACTGCTAGACACAATACCACAGACTGGGTAATTTACTATAAACAGAAATGTATTCCTGACAGTTCTGGAAGCTAACAGACCCAAGCAGAAGGAGAAGCGTGCATCTGGAGAAGGTTATCTTGCTATGTCACCCCAGGTTAGAAAGCAGAAAGGCAAGATAGTACACACTCGAGAGGAAGAAAGAGAGTCACAATCACTCATGGCACATGCTGGTAATTCCAGCACTCTGGGAGGCTGAGGCAGAAGAATCATGAATTCAAGCCCAGCCTGAGCAATTTAGCAACTTAGTGAAACTCTGTCTCAAGGCAAAATATTATAAAAGTTAAGGATGTAGCTCAGAGCAAAGGCCCTGGGTTCAATCCCTAGTACTACAAACAACCAAAAATATTCATTTATCACAACCCAATTCCCACAATACCTAACCCACTGCAATATTAACACATTTATGAGGCAAGTCCTTCATGACCTCATTTCCTACTAAGGGTCTCACTTAAATAAGGTATTAAGGGTCTAACACATGAATTCTAGGGGGCACATTCAAACCCCAAGAAATTATAGCGGCACCCCTTTATCCTTGGGGATAGGTTCAAAGGCCTCCAGTGAATGCCTAGAACTGCATATAGTACTGAACCCTGTAAATATACCATGTTTTTTCCTAAATATACAGACTTAAGATAAAGCTCAACTTATATATTAGGCACAATAAAAGATTAATAATAAGGTAATAATAAAATAGAAATAATTTTAACAATACACTGCAATAATCTTTCTCTCAAAATATCTAAACGTGCTTTCATTTTTTTAACTTCAAGGATGCACTGCTGGGCACATGTGAACTGTAAGCTTTCAGGCCATTACTAAGTAAAACAAAGATGGCTTGAACACAAGCACTACAATACTGAAACAGTTGATCTGACAACCAAGACAGCTACTCACTAACAAGGACTGCTGAAGCACAGACAGCATGGATATGCTGGACGAAGGGACAGTTCACACCCTGCACAGGACAAATGGGCTAGTACAAGACTTCGCCTCACTACTCAGGAAAGCATACGATTTAAAACATACGAACTATTTCTGGAATTTTCCATTTAGTATTTTTGTATTAAAATTCCACACAAGTAAGTAAAGTCTTGGAAAGTAAAACTCAGGCTAAGGGGACACCACTGTAGTTTCAGGTAGCACACTTGAGGCAGGAAAATCACAGTTCACATTAGGAGTTGTATAGTATCAGTTACTAGAGATGAACTTTGATCACTTGAGATACCACTCTAGACCACACTTGATCACTAAAGATACCACTTTAAGGTGATATCTGCCAGATTTCCCTGCAAAGTTGTTTTGGGGTTTTTTTTGTTTGTTTGTTTGTTTGTACCAGGAATTGAACTCAAGGTCCCATGCTTGCCAGGCAAGCACTGTGCCACTGAGCTATATCCCTGCCCCCAGCAAAGTTAGTACATTTCCCTTTGTAACTTTTTGAAGAATGCTATAGGAGATAACTGACTACTGACTACTCAAATATCAATATTTCAAAAAAAAAAATCAGTCTTTCCTCATCAAATATTCACCCTCTAGTTCTGGCAAACATTCTACACCATCATTACTTCTATTTTATCACAGTGTTCCACTATCAGGGTGAGCTTACTCTTCTCATTTATTTTCTCATTTTTTTATTTATTTTACTATGGAGTCGGATTGTTATAGTACTCCAAGAGATATAATCTGTTTCTGTATTTATTTTGATGTTCAATTTATCCCAGATTTTTATCAAACCAACTATAAACTCCTAAAGACACCAAAAGAATTTTGTAACTATGGATTAATCCAATCTAAATTGAAAAACTGCTAAGCACAGTGGCACCTGTATTCTAGCTACTCAGGAGACTAAGGCAGCAGGACTGCCATAAGTCTGAGGCCACTGTGGGAACCCCTTGTACCCAGGAGTTTAGGCCAGCCCAGGGGACATAATGAAACCCTAAGTTAATTAATTAAAAACTAAAATTTAAAAATAAATCAAAAGTATGACAGATTTGGCTGCTAAAATGAATACTAGGTTTCTCATGTAACCTTGCTTAAAACTGCTATATAATTTAGAAATTCCTACTTCACTATTTTTAAAAAGTAAGGCTGGGTATGGTAGCACTTGCCTATGATCCCACCACTTAGGAGGCTGAAACAGGAGGATTGCCACAAGTCTGAGGCCGTCGTGGGCTATATAATGAGTTCTAGTCCAGCCTGACCTCAAACAAAACCAAAATTGAAAAAGAAAGTAACTGTTAAGTTTACTGACACAGTTAAATGGAAAAAAAAATAAGAAAACAGTGTTTTGTTCTAGAATTAATCCTTAGAAACTAAAATAAAGAGAAAAGTGTCAAGATAATTCAATAGGTAAAGAATAGTCCTTCTTCCCTCCCTCCCCAACAACACAAGGTCTCACTATGTAGTTCAGGCTGACCTTGAACCCAGGCTGCCCTCAAACTCATAGTAATCCTCCTGCCTCAGTCTCCCAGAATACTAGGATTACAAGCATGTACCACCATGCCCAGCTTAGTGTTCAATTTTTATAAATTAGAATTAAAGGAAATGCTTGGAACAGTGATAAGAATCATTATTTACATGTTTTCTCTTTAAATCATCTTAAAGCTTTCTATTACTTATATGGTAATTTTAAAAAGAACACTCATTAGAGTGATTCATTTTTTTAAAATTCTCCATCCTCACACTTGAAGAGTTGATTTATTCTTACCAAAGGTTCATTTTAGCAGCTAGAGAAGTAGGTCAATGGTAAAGTGCTTGGCTACAATGTGCAAGACCAGATTTGATCCCCACATCAACAAAAACAAAGAAAAGTTTATTTTGTAGATTCAACTACATGTCAATTCCACTTCTCAGATTTTTTTTTTTTTTTTTTTTTTGTACCAGGGATCAAACTCACGACTTCATGCTTGTCAGGCAGGTCCTTATGCTGCTGAGCTAAATTCTCAGCCAACTTCTAAGATTTTTGGAAGACTTTGTCAGAGATACTGAAAATACTATAGGCCATAAGCATTGACTAACTCTTTAAATGTTGTCTTTTAAAACTCCTTCTGCTTTATGATTCCTTTATTTTTTACCTTCATTACCTGTGTATCTAGATTCTGTTTTGTAATCTCTTCAGTCAAATTTGGATTTCTTCTTCCTGGTGGTATAAATTTTGCTTTTTTGGAAGAATTCCCATGCAACTGACTCGGTGCTGCAGATCTTCTCATCTTCAGTAGTACTGATCTGAAAAATAACACAAACACAAGCCCTGCATTAAGTCTTCTTAGAATTAACCCCAAATGTAAAAATAACTCATCACTACAACCATGTCATCGACTATACCAGTGTGTGTGTGACACACGATTGAATCCAGGACCTCACATGTGCTAGGCAAGTACTCTACACTAAACTGTAACTGCAACCCCCATAATACATTTTTGGGAGTGCTTCTTTGTTTTAAACAGTCTCACTTTGTAGCCCAGGCTGGCCTCAAACCCACCGCAATCCTCCTGCTTCCCTCTCCTAAGCGCTGGGATAACAGGTGTGCACCACTATGCCCAGCCCCCATGATATACTTTAAAAGTTAAACAAATTTGAGGCCTGGGGTTTAGCTCAGCAGCACAAGGGCCTGCCTAGCAAGCACGAGGTCGTGAGTTCAATCCCCGGAAGCAAAGAAAACAAATTTGTAATAAACCTTAGAAAACATGTTCCAAGTGTGGTGGTTTACACTTGTCACCCCAGCATTGGCGAGGTTGAGAGGCAGGAGGATCACCGTGAATTCAAGAACAGCCTGAACTATATAGGGTTCTCCCCAAGAAAAATGGCCAGACCAGGCTGACAACAGCAACACATCAGATAGCAGGAAGCACAGAGAAATATCATGTTGTAACTAAGGAAGACCTTTGAAGATAAATGTCTGAACATAAATCTAGATGGACACTTTCAAGCATGTAGTCTTTCATAGTTTACTTAACCTCTTTGAGTCTTAATTTCCTTACATATAAAAAGGAGCACCTCACTCATACTTACACTCAGAGGACCATTTGGAACATTAAATGAAATACAGCATTTAAGCAAAGCTTGGCACATAATAATCACTGAATATTATCTGTAATTTTATCGTCTATAATTGTAATTATTGTTGGGTATTTAATGCATAAGGTCCTATAAAAGTAGAAGCGATAAAGGCCAACAGGGGTAGGGATATAGGTGGGGTAGAGGATACAGTTCTACATATAAATTCAAAATCAGAACCTATGGGTTCACTGAGTTGTGTAACTATCAAATGCCTAAAATGTAGCAATATAACAAAACAACTCTACCAAGCACCAGCAACAGACCTCTCCTGCTGTTTGAGCTTTTTCTTGAGGGAAAGGGTTTAGAGGCAAGACAAGAGTCTAAGTGATTCAAACTGGCCTCGAACTCAGCAATCATCCTGCCTCACCCTCCCCAGTACTGAGATTACAGGCGTGCACCACCGCGCCAGGGTGTTTCAGCCTTTTGACTTCCAACCACATGAAGCAGTAATTATTTCACCTTATGCCTTACATTCTCCTTTGACTCTATAACCCCGATACACCTGCTTGCAAAATCCTCCACAAGGTAATTAATAAAAGATTTCAGGTCGGGGGAACCTGATCAGTTTCTAGGTAAAAGTACCTAACGAAAACGCTGGTTCTTAAGCATGCTTACACTATCACCCGTCCGGGTCCTCCTGGGGAGAGTTTCACAGTGCAGAGTGAAAATGCTCCAGGAGACCCGAGTGCAGCCGAGGCAAACAAGTTGCCCAGGCCGCCCCGCGCAGGCGCCGCCCTCACCACTCTCGGCTCCCACGCCAGGACAGATGAGCTACCGCGAAGGCGTCTCCCACACTTCACACACCGCTCCCGCCGCCCTCCTTCCCCCTCAGAAGCCTTCTCCGGCCCCATTCCCCACTTTATCCCGTAGCAGCCTACATGCTATCGCAGCCTCCTGGGCCTTCTAGTCCTACAGGACGCACCAGCGAGAATCTCACAGCCACTACAAGCAACCCAAAAACAAACGGCGAACCGATACACTGTCACTCACCACCCTCGGCGCTCAAGACGCGCGCCTTCTCGCAGCCAATCGTGAGTGAGGCGCCGCGCGCGCGCAGTACCTCCCCGCTACGGCGCCTCGTCTGGTCCAATCTGATTGTTCAACGCCACATCCCTGCACGTGTGCCTTTGCGCTTTCCTTTAAAAGCTTTCAAGATTGTTTACAATTTATGCTCCATTTCAAAATGTACAGATTTGGTGTCTATGGACACTGATGTGGATGCTGAGGCTTCAGACTTCACAACCTATCTCGACTTGTAATAAAGAAGTTATGACTTAGTGTTGGAAGTGCGTTAATGGAAATTTGTGCGTAGCGTACGTATTATCCTACGTTATTCATTCATTCAAGGCATCGCTTTAGTGCCAGCTGCAAGATATTTTCCAAGCACTGTATTAATTTATTGGAATATAAAGATGAATAATGAACACTCAGAAAAAGGGGACCGTCTCTAGACTTGGAAAATTAAAGGATTTTAAGCAGGGAAGTGACACCATTTAATGGACACAGTATTTAACTGAGCACTTCCTGCACCAGTCGACCAGCCTAAGGAAATGTGCGGCTAGAAAGGCGTCTGACAGCGTGGCTAAAAGGCACTGAGTTTTATACACAGTTTGACAAACATTTCTTAAAAACTCAAATGGGAATGATAATACCCACCTTTAATCCCAGCACTCTGGGAGGCTGAGGCAGGAGGATGGCAAATTCCAACCCAGCCTGGAGAATCTAGCAAGATCTTTTCTCAAAAAAAAAAATTTTTTTAAGGGCTAGAGAGAAAAAGGGGTGGGGGCTAGAGAGGCGGGAAGGCAGAGGCAACAGGATCACTGCAAGTTCGACACCAGCCTGGGCTACACAGTCGCCTTCTATGTCAAAGGCTGAACTAAGGTACAGCGCACACACAAGATACTCAAAAGACATACTCTAGTTCCTACGTTCTCATCCTGTTGGCTTTTCCAGGAAATTTAACACAAAGGATTAAAACCAATCTATCCGGATCTGCTAACGCTTCATACACTGCTAACCAATTTTTAAATGAAGCAGAATTTCAGTGGAGTTTTTTCTTGGGAAATAAACACAAATCACCCTATAAACTCCTTGTACTACTGATCAAACTTTTTTTTCTCAAAAGTATTCTACATTTCTCATTATTATTATTTTGCACTGGGAATCGAACTTAGGGCCTCACACTTGCCAGGCAGGCACTGTGCCACTGAGCTACATCCTAGCCCTATTTGTTTTTAGAGACAGTGTCTCGCTATGTAATTCAAACTAGCCTTGAACTCTAACCAGGTTGGCATCAAATTCACGGTGGTCCTCCTGTCTCAGCCTCGAAGAATGGGATTACAAACCTGTGTCACCTCACCTCGCTCCCATTAATTTCTAAATACTACTCAAAAATTTCTAAATACTACTCAAAACTTACATATATCAAAGTAGTTTTGCAAGTAACACTTATTATACCAAAATATGCTTTAAAAAATTTTTTTGGCATTGAGGACTAAAGAATCAGGCCCTTCAATGAGCTACATCCTTTTTTATATTTAAATTAACATCTAATTCACTAAATTGCCCAGGCTGGGCTCAAACTTGCAATGATGCTGCCTCAGCCTCAGAAAGTGTTGAAATTATAGGTGTATGCCACTATGTCCAGCTAAAATTACTTAATTTTGAAGATATGTAGTTTTACAAATCAAAATGTATAGAATAACAATCTCCTCCTCTATCTTGCTCACTTCTGAAATGAACACAGTATTAGAGCTTTCCATTTCCATGTAATGAATTAATTCTGCTCAGTAACAACTTAAAAAGTAGCTTCTTACTTGCCCAAGATAAAAGGTAAAAAACTAGGAACCAACCCGGTTTTAAATCCTGTTTCTTCCTGGCATGGTAGTACTCAAAAGTTATCCGGGCACTCAGGAGCCTGAGGCAGGAGGATCACTGCAAGTTCAAGGCCAGCCTGAAATCCTGCCTCAAAGTTTGTACATTTAACTTAAACTCTTAAGCTTTCTCCACTGTACAATTAGGATTAAACCCCCTCTGCTGGACTGTTGTAAATACTAAGTAATACATGTATAGAAGGGTAGATCACCAGGACTGGGGATAGAGCTCAGTGGCATAAGCATCTGTCTAGCAAGCACAAGGTCCCGAGGTGGGTAGGGGGCTTGATCAACATGGATTCCTTTTCTTCTGCTATATCTAAGACTTTTAGTTACTCAAATCATTTTCAATTTTTCTGGTATTAACTTGCTTCCACACTGATAAACTGTTATCTTGACTGACCCACACTATAGCTACTAATCTAAAAGATTTAAATGGCAGTTCTCTGATATTTCTCGAAGATTATATTCAGCCTAGTGCTTTAAAAACTACAATTATTTATCTATATAGTTGTCATTTAAGAAAATTACTGCCTGGCATATTAGTACAGGCCTGTAATCCCCAGCACTCAGGAGGCTGGGGCAAGAAGATCACAAGAGTTCAAGGCCAGCCTGGGCTACGTAGTGAGACCCTGTGTCAAAAACCAAAAGCTTAAAAAATTTTTTAAAAGTAACCTAGGAAACTATTCTTATAAATACTTGTAGCAAATATTAGGGGTAAGTTTCTATCTAACATGTAAAAAGTTGTCTTTACAGAATATGAGACTATTAATTTTATAATTGAATGGGGTTTAGCCCAGGGATACAGCTCAAGGACACAGTGCCTGCCTGGCAAGCACGAGGTTGTGAGCTTGATCCCTGGTACCAAACAAAACCTTAATTAATTTTTAAGAACAGGGTTTATGTTATGTTGGTTATCTTGTATTATGGGCTGACGGTCTGTGAGCCCCTCCATGCTGAAGCTCTCACCCCAGTGTGACACCGGAGCTGGGTGCTCTAGGAGGAACTCGTTCAGATCAGATCACAGGGGCACGGATTAGTGCACTTACCAAAGAGGGAAAGATGAGAGCTGGCTCTTCCAACAAGTACTGAGGAGAGACCAGCTGCGCACACAGCAAGGTGGCCTCACTAGAACCCACTCAGGCTACACCTCAACCTTGGCCTTCTAAAGCCTTCAGAACCGAGAGAATTTTGTTATTCAGCCCGTGCAATCCATGGTATTTTGCTAGAGCAGTTTGAGCAGAGTAAGATACTAAGCTGTGCAAGGCCACCAGTTACAAAGATTTCTATTCTGACTTAAACATCAGAATCTTTAGAGCTGAAGTTATTCATTAAGGTGTTTTTTCTAACAGAGGTTTTTTTTTTTTTTTCACTCACAAAGAATTCACCAAAACAGTGATAAAAGGATAGAATAAGACTCATACACTTATTTTTCAGGAGTACTCCATTTTATGCCAGTCATATTGGCTCAGTGTATTACAACATACCTTAGGGACAATATGGCTACTTTGTCAAAGTTACCTTTATTTCTAAATATAAAGTCCAGCTTTTATTAGATGTTTCTGATTCTCAAAATTACAGAATTAGAAGATGTCTCATTTCAGGCTTTAAGTAAGTATATAATAAAATAACATCAGTAGGTCCAACACTGAAACATAAAGTTAGTTTGTACTTTTTTCTAACATAAAGAAGTGTTTCTCTTGGTATAGGTATGGTTACCAAACTCTATACCAGGGCACCTTAGTAAATTAACATGGGAATCACCAAATATTTCAAATTTTGGAGGGCACATAGCAACACCTGCTGGACGCCACGCAGACTACTAATTTGAGGTAGTTTACATTTTTCACGTTAGGTAACATTATATTCCTCCGCATGACAGTGTATCTTTGCAAAACTCTCAGCAGTTTGACAAAAAGCACTGTGAAAGAAGCATAGTGAAGCAGGAAATGAAACCGATCCCAAGGTTTGAGATGCTGTACACTATCCAAAGTCACCAGTGGTGATGAAGTAAATTCTTAAGTTGCTTGGACCTGTTTAGTAAACAGAAATTCTAGGTATTTCTTTTGGCCTACATATGCTGTGAAAACATTACTGAGACACTAAAGGGTAACATGGGCTGAGAAAGATCGGAAACATCTGTGGTATAGCAAGAAAAATACAAAGTCATTTAGTTCTTCTCTTTCTACCTAGAAATTTTCTAAATAGTCATACAAAAAGAAGAAAAATATATACAAACATACATACAAAGTTTGGATTTTTATTGAAATCTCATGTTAGGTATCAAACAAAATCTGCTTTCTTCAGATAAAAATATTCTCTCAGATGTCTCCAGATAATAGCTAAGTCTAAATTGGTCCTTCGTTGTCTCATTTTTATTGTCCTTATGAAATGTCCATATATACTTAGGAGGTTCCCAAGCATTTTATCGTGTAAAGGACCGTACATGACGACCTCTGCCACTGCCTCCACTAACAAACTTTCCTCTGGAGCCTCCACTGCCACTATTTGCACTGGCCCAGGAAGGTCCGAGTCCCCCACGACCTCTAGAAGCTCGGTCCCGAGGACTTGGTCGGTAGCCTAAAAGGAAACAGTACAGTTTTTAGTTTCTCATCCTTTCGTTTCTCACTACATAAATACTAATCTACAAAGCTGATCGTAAAACAAGAACTACTTTTGACTTTTTAAAACCTCATATAAAAGCTCAGTGAATGTGCTAAAGATTACTGAATAGAACAATTTAAATAGGCAAAATATATGATATACAAGAACTATACACTAAATACAACTAAGACAAAAATACATTTAAGAACAAAGACATTCCTGATAAAAATCCTAAACTTGATGTAACAAAGTAGGTTCTTTACAAAAAAATATACACTTATACCCACAATAGTGTAAATGAAAACAAAATACTGTAAGAAGATAGGTTATCAAGGATACCTTGTGATTAAAAAAGTATCCTAAGGATTAGTTTTCAGTACTGAGATATAGCACATCACCATGAAACTTCAGATTATACAAATAGTTCAGAACTAAAAATCTGATGATACTAACGTGACTCCAAAACAATAACCTAATATTCTAAAATAGCCCTTCCCAAAATGAGAGTGTATCTACGACCCTGAACGATCTGAAGAGAGGGCGCCAGCGGGAGGTCCGTACCTGTAGAGCTGAGCGGCCGCAGTGGGGGAAGAGGGCCCCTGTTGAAGTTGCTCTGGCCCCCACGACTTTCACTGTAGTTGCCTCGAGGAGTACTCTGAGCGCTCCAACTGGAGCCTCTCGTTCCCTCCCGACGACTGTAGTTCCCTACACACAAAGAACACAAGCAAAATCATCTTTCACCTCCTCAACTGGATTAAAGAGGATCTGAAAGTTTCTCTTAATCTTCAAAATTAATGGATGGAAAAAAATTCTCTAAACTGAATATACTGCTTACTGAAGTCTCACAGAGATTCTAGAAGCAGACTGCCCGAGTTCAAATACTGTTTCTGCCACTTATATTTACATATCCTGGTCAGCTCAGTGACAACCTTCTCTTCTGTAAAGTGGGGTTACTACAGCATCTATCTGACAGGATGGACACGAGGGTACTGTACATAGTGTTTACAACAGTTTCTGACACCTCTACATGTCTGCTATTCATGTAAACTATTCTCCTTACTCTCTCCCTCCTAAAATAGCAAGCAAGAATGAAAGTATATCATCAACTGACCAGGAAAAAATAATTTCTCTACTTTCCAAAATCTTGAAATAACTTAAAACAGATCAAATATAACATTAGGAAGCAAAAAGATAAGAGAAGCAATGGTGAACTACACAGAACGATCTGAAGGGAATAGATGAGAAATACAACTGTAGAAATAATCTACAGATATTGCTTAGGAAGAATAAACAAAATTCTCAATATAAAAGAGAAATTTAGCTCCCTTCAAAAAAATTGGGGATGAGTGGTTGAGACAGGCTATGTAGTTCAATCTGGTCTTGAACTCACTATGTAACTCAGGCTGGCCTTGAGCTTGTGGCAATCCTCCTGCCTCAGCCTCCCGAATGCTAGGATTACAGCTGTGCACCACTATACCTGGCCCAAAGCTTCTTTTAAACCCACTGTTAAAAGCACAGTATATCGAAGGTTAACTTTAAAAAAACAAAGAGAGAGTTCTTCCCATATTTAAGAGTACTCTGTAAGGGGTACAACTGGTTTAGTAATACTGGTCTACAAGCAGCTCAACTGCAGTAGTAATAGAAAAATAATGTATTTTGATTTCTTCCATGTGAATCATTTATTTTAATATTCTCATATTGTAACCCATTAGAAAATACACATAAGTAGTTACCTTTTGAAGCAGGTGGTGTAAAAAACCTATTCTGACTGTGAAAAGCACCTCGTCCTCCTCGATTGCCTGAAAATCCACCACGAGAAGAAATCTTCTGTGATACTTTGAGTGGACGTTTTGGTGGGGGTATTCCATCTTGGGGGACCACTTCTTTACTTTCAGCTGCAACAAAGTCATCCACATGCATAGAAGGCGGTCTACTTGTGTTCTGCTTTCTCTGACGAAAAATATCATGGGGTCGTATGCCCTGTCCAAATCCTCCCCTGCCCCTTCCTCTTGGTGGTGGCACAACATGAGCTCGTTTGGCAGGTTCAATGTACTCAGATTTTCCACTATTAAAACAAAAACACTCCATGAAAACATTTTTTTCTCATATTTCCAATGAAAATATAGTAGTCTCTATAATACTGAAAACTATTTCATTTTTTCTTTTCCAGCTGTTAATTTTGCAAGTATCTATATTACTTTCTCATGTAACAGCAAACTAGCTAAAAATGATTCTCATATTTTACTGATATGACTAACAGTTTTAAAAACAATCCAGTTCACTTACTGTTCAAATATTTCAAAGTCCAATAACGAACACTGTAACAAAAGCTAGGGGTAGCCCTTCAATAGAGCATGTGCTTAGCAAGCATACAGCCCTTGGTTCAATCTTTCTTGGCACTGGGATCAAACCCAGGGCCTCACACGTGCTAAGCAAGTGCTCTATCACTTAGCTACATCCCTAGCTCTCAAAATTATTATCTTAAAAAAATCCAAACAACATTCATGATTCAAGTGCTGTGTCAACTTCCTTTTTATCAGTTTCGTATCTCTTAAAATACATAAATAAGATCTTCACTGGAATAAATTTTACCTTGAAGTTATAAAGGTCTCATGCTTATGTTTCCCAAGTTTGAATCCTTTAGTAGTCTTAGTTCTCCCTGGAGATGATGGCTCTGACAAAAATGAGCGCTCTAATTCTGAGTGCAGATCAAAATCACTACAGCATCTTTCAGAGAGTTCAATCAAATCAACCTTTACCTGCAGCCATAAAAATGAAACAAAATATATCTGAAATGTAACTATTAAATTAATATAACATTTGACTAAGAAATTTTTATTATTTATATATTACACTGAACTCCCATATTAAATTATTTATGTTTCACTTTACTCCCACAGTAAATAAATTACAGATCTACCTCTCTCCTGGACCTTTCCAGAAAGCAGTATCCTTGGCAGTTAACAGCACTAACCATAATACTAACAAAATCTTTCAAGAATTCAGCTACTTCTTACTGAAAAGAAGTGTGTTCCTCCTCAAAGCAGGGCTGTAACTCCAGAGGTCTGGGGGGAACTCAGGCTTTCCCTATATAAATTAATACTCTGATAATTCCAGAACATTTCTAAAATAGCCTGAAAGAAACACACTGTGCCAGCCATGGTACAGGAACCATTTCTATTAAAAAAAAATTCCATTCCACAGACTCCCCCAAGCTCTGTGCATTTAATGAAGTTCCAACCTAGGTTTAATTTGAAAGAAGCCAAAATTAGGCTTACTTTTTTCAACTTACTATGTTTAAATACGTGACATTTCCCTAAACCATGGTCACAATCACCACTGCAAGATAGCTGAGATTCTACTTAAAAGTTATAAAAACTACAACTTCAAAAAAATATTTTAGACCTCTGCTGCCCAATATGGTGGCCACATTCATTTCCCAAAACCAACAACAACAAAAAGCCCAACATGGTAGTTGGTATTTACCAACTGCTCGTGCCTACATTTAAATCAGAATAAAATCCCACACCCACCTTCCAACTGCACGATGCTCACTCAAGGGCAGTGGGGCTGTGCTGACAGACTATGCAACGTTTCCATCTCTGGGGAAAGGTTTACTGAACCTGCAGCTCTAAAGTCACTGAACAATTTATACTACCTAGAACAATTTATATTACCTGAGCAATTATACTGCCTGATTTTTACTACAATGTAACAATGTATATGTGATCTCTGGAAGCAGGGAGAGGTACTGGGGAATGAACCCTGGGCCTTCTCACTGAACTACATCTCTAGTCACTTTTTAGTCTGAGACTGAATCTTTCTAAAATGCTAAATTACTGGGAATCCCGATTCTCCTACCTTAGATTACCAGGTGGCTGGGATTATAGGCACATTCACCACAACCAGCTTATATGTATTTTTAAAAAAGTAAAGAAGTTCTCAGTACAGTAAACATACTCTCCATTTTCTATAGTCCTCTGGGGATGAAACCCAGGGCCTCACACATGATGGGCAAACACTCCCACTAAAGACACCCTCAGTCCCTTTTACATTTATTTTATTTAGACTGGGTTGCCCATGCTGGCCTTGAACTTCTGACCTTCATGTCTCAGCCTCCTGTCAATGGATTTTTTTTTTTTTAATCGGTACCGGGAACTGAACTCACGACCACTTGCTTGTAAGGCTGGCCCTTATGCCGCTGAGCTAAATCCCCAGCCCAGTCTCAGCCTCCTGAATAGGCAGTAAGTACATCTTAAATGTGAAACAAATCATTTTTTTATGATGTAACTAAAATCATCTATAGATCTCCAAGAAGCACAAAGTTGACTAAATTTTTTTTTTTTTCGTTTTCTTTGTTTTTTGGAGACAGGGACTCAGTATATAATAAGCTAGCCTTGGACTCATGACATAGCCCAGGCTGGCCTCAAACTCCTGATCCTCCTACTGCAGCACCCTGAACACTGGGATTACATGTAAACTGAAAAATCTTTTAATTATACTCTTACCCATTCAACAATTAGGTTTCACAATGTCACTTCTCAACCACACTATAACAAATACATTCTTTGTAAGTTCTCAAACTGAAAACAAGTATCACTGCATTCCTTTCCTTACACCCTACTTCAAGAATGAACTATTATTTTGTGGACTATTTATTCCTTACACAGTACTTACGCAAAAATGTCATCTGGATAACTTTATACTCCTTTACTCTCATTTTGACCCTTAACAGGAAATAAACACAGATACTACAATGTATGTTTAAAAACAAAACTGATCTGGCCTTAAAAGTCACATTCTGAAAATACAATTTACCAACCAGAAAAAAGCAAAACAAGTAGCATTAAAAACTGATAATTTGGGGACCAGGAGGAGTTTAGCTCAGTGGCGTAAGCGTCTGCCTGGCAAGCGTTAGGTCACAAGTTGAATCCCTGGTACCCCCCTGCAAAAAAACCTGGGAATTCTGGAGGCCATTAACTGAGCACATGACATAAAAATAATATTGCACTAGTCCCCAAGTGGACCTTAACAACCAAATAATATGTAAACTATTGTCATGCTGATAATATACAAATGAAACAAACATAAATATCAGTAACTTTTTTCTAAATATTTAGTAATAAAATCCTTTATACCAAATCCAGATCTGTATCAATCTCTTCAGCCTGAAATGGAGTGAACCACATAGACTTCAACTGGTCATCCATGACGTCTGCTAGCACATATGCGGTCCTAGAACACCATAAGTATTTGGTGAAAAGCAGAACTGTAAAATCAATCATTTCAGCTTACCTTCTAAGAACAATTAAAAATACTATTCTCTACAATATTACTAAAATTAGCACCTAGAGACTCAAAAAACTATTCAAGAATTAAGTGTTCTTAAATCATTTAAACTGGGCATAGTGGCACAGCCCCACAATCTCAGCATTCTGGAGCCTGAGGCAGGAGAAAAGTTTGAGCCCAGTATAGGTAACTTATAGTGAGATCCTATCTCAAAATAAAAAATAAAAAAGGGCTAGGAATGTAGCTCACTATGGTTAAAACCCCAGTAACACAAGAAACAAGCAAACAACACATTAACTTGAAAAATAATCCTACTATAAACAATTTTGACCTTGCCATAAAATAAAAACAGCCCTAGTTCTATTTCCTAAAAGGAAAGTCTACTTTACTATACTAATTTACATAGAAGCTGTAAATACGCACACTATTTTTTATTGGTACATTTTATAATGATCACACTCATCATAGCAAATTTGTACATGCACATGATATATTTGCTTTTTTTCTCATCCCCCTCTCCTTTCAACCTCTCTTCCCTTCTTCATTTACAAAACCTTTGTTTCCATTTTTTTTCCCCTTGTTCCCCCCCAACCCCCTTTTTCTGCTTCTCATTTGAACATTTTCTTCCTGTTTCCCAATATCTATTACACACTCTGATCCTTATATGCACTTTTGGTTTCTCACACCAGAGGAATAATGTGCTAATATGCATGCTAAATCTGTCATGTTAAATGGTCATTAGAATATTAGTGCTCCAAAAACAAGTAAAGCCTGGCTTGTTTTGGCAGCCTATTTTTGCACCATCTGCATACTAGGAAAAGTTCATATATTTTTAAATTTTTTTCTTAAAAAAAACAAATGAACAAAACTACAGAAGGCTATGCAGAGACTATATGTGGCCTCAAAGTCTAGTATTTTTACTGTCTTGGTCTTTACAGAGAGAACTTTACTGATCCACTCTCTGCTCCAGCCATTGAATAAATACCATCTACTCAAACACAGACACTGTATGTTTTACCTATTATTAAACAGATTCTGGAGAGATTCTGGAGCAGAAAGCACTGGTTCTACATCCTGGTCACTGAGAGGTAAAGGGTCACCTGATGACTCCAGCATTTGCCTAAGGCCAACTATATTGTCCAAGAGAGAATCCAGATTGTCATCATCTTTTGAATGTTCCTAGACACAAACAAAAGCAGAATGAGAAGGTGTGGGTAAAACTTGAATATACATGCTTATAATCTACTGACTCTAGCAGAAAAGGGTGAGTTATCTCACTATTAAAAACTAGAACATCATTAAGAAGTGATCTTAAAAACTTAACATTAAACCTATTAAAATGAACACCAAAAACACTTGTCATTCTTTTCTTTTTGTGGCTGGGGATCACATGCTAGGCAAACACTCAATCACTAAGCTACCTCCCCCACCTCCTTTGTATTTCTGAACAATGGCAGTAGGGGGCGGAATACATTCAAAGAATAGACAAACACTGTCTTCGTTTTCTCCTTATGATTTGTAACACAAGGGAGGACTTCACTCCACATTATTAATTCAGAGTTATCTGGAATGGTGTATAAATACCCAACTAAAGGTTCACTATTTAAAAAGATCCCTATGAAAACTTGTCCAGTCAAATTGAGAAGAAAATATGCTTCAAGAATTCTGTTATTATTTTATTTCTGCTTTCGTTTTTCTTTTTTACCAAAACAAGCTTCTCTAGTTCAAGGAACAAATTTTCTGGACTTTCTTCTTTGCTTTGTAGAAGCTGTTTTAACTCTGCAGCATTAATACTCATCGTCCGTGATGGATGAGCTCCCTCTACTTCCATGAGACCACTATCGTCTCCACAACAACCCTGTAAATGTCATAACAAGTTAAATTTGAGAGCAGAAAATTTGCAAAGATGCTTCTCAATTTATTCAGATATTTAAGTCATTTGCTGTAATCCTCCCCTGGTCCCCACTGTATCACTACAAGTAGATTTAGTTAGCTCAAATTGAAAAATGTTTTGAGTAAGATCCACAAAATAAATGGGTAAACACATACATTCAACTTACTGACACCAAAACTCAAGTCAGCATTCAATAGCAAACATACCAGTACTTGTAGGTTATACAAAACACTGACTGATGCTCAAGAATTAACGTCTGCTGTAACAAGTAACTACAGGAATCAGAAATCATATTACAGCTGGACATGGTGGCATAGCCCTATAATCCCAGCACTTGGGAAGCTGACACAGGAGAATTGCTCCAAGTTTGACACCATCCTTGACTACATAGTGAACTCAAGGCCAGCCTGAACTTCACAGCAAGACCCCGTCTCCCCTCCCCAACCAAAAAAAGAAAAAGTACTTGGAGATAAGACAAAAACTAAGGGGAAGAGTATCACACTTAAGATTATACTGCTGGGCTGGGGATTTAGCTCAGCAGCGCCTGCCTGGCAAGCATGAGGTCATGAGTGCAAACCCCGCTACCAAAAAAAAATTATTATACTGTACCTGGCAAAAAAAAGTATTTTCTATTTAAAAATCTCCCACGAAAGATGTACAATAGACAGTCACATACATGCCTAACAATACTTTCAAATCTTTGTGATATAGCCATTTTAAATGACTCAAAATGAACACAATCGCTCAGGAGTAAACTCAAGAAACAAGCGTACCCACCAATACAGATGCAGGATTTGGTATTTCTAAATTGGCATACAGAATTAAAACTGTTTGGAGTTCATGACATTCCTATAATGGGTTAGAGTGTCCATAAAAGTTGACTGAAAATTCTTTTTCTTTTGAGACAAGGTCTTGTTATTTGGTTCACGTTGGTCTTGAATTCACTATGTGGCCCACGCTAGCCTCAAATTCCCAGCAATCCTCCTGCCTCAACCTATCATGCTGGGACCATAAATGCGCGCCACCACACCCAGCCTGAACAAAAAAAAAATTTTTTTTTTTGGTACTGGGGATCGAATTCGTGACCTTGTGTTTGCCAGGCTTATGCAACTGAGCTAAATCCCCAGCCAAAATTCTTAACAAGATCCCACTTGCAGTAACACCAAACCTGGGCACAATGGCTCCTTTCAGAAAAGCTGGACTGAGGTGGTGACCTGTACCATGTCAGAAAGAGAGCTTAGTGCTTCCATGAGAGTCAGTAGCTACTCTGTCCTCAACAACTTCATGTGTTCTTCTGGGATGGGATGGGGGGAAGTGTAAATTGGTAAATGGCCCAGCCCTTGTTTCATTTAAAAAATAAGATAAACAAGTCTAAAATAGAGCAAACTGACCAGAACAGATGACAGGGTTCACATTAAAGGAATCCTAACGGTTAATATCCATAAACTAAGACTTTATACAGTTTATGGAAATAAGCATCTAGAAAGGCATCTATCTGGCTTCTCTTATCTTTCATTGTTATTCATATCACTTGCACTAAGAGATAGAAAATTAGAAATTCTACAATGATTGTTACTTTTTATTATTATTATTACTCTTAAAGCTCAGAGAAAACATACCAAAACAAGCTTTAGAAAAAAAAAAGAGAGGCCTAGATGAATGTTACCAAGCATTTAAAGAACAAATTATAACCATCTACAATCTCTTTCAGAAGATAGAAGCAAAGATAAAGTTTCTTAACTCTTCTACAAGGCCAATACCTTCACACAGTCAGGCAACACAAAATGGTATTTTGGTCGCCCACAATATTCAGTAGAGTAACATGCTGCCCAAAGTCAGGGCTCAGGAACACTGTGTCCACAGCCTAGTATGCACTAGCTACACTGCGCAGATCTGTGTAAGTACAGTCCATGCCTGCATACTGGTAAAATCAGTTAACAATGGATTTCTTAGAATGTACCCCTGTTCTTAGAAGACACGAGTCTACTTAAACCAAAGACATCACAAGAAAATTACAGTCCAATATATCTTATAAACACAACTGCAAAAATCCTCAACAAAGCATAAGCAATCAAACTCAACAGTAAATAAAAAGAACTGTATACCAAAACCAAGTGGGATTTACCTCAGGGGCATACAAAGATAGTTTAATATTCTAAAATAAACTAATGATAATCAAATCATATTAAATATTTGTAGAAAAAGCACTTGAAGAAAATCCAAGGAACACAGTAAAATCTCCTTAATTTGATAAAGAATATTTATAACAAACAATAGCTAACATCTTATTGAATGCTAAGAAAAACTAGACACTTTCTCACTAATGTGAAGATCATGTCTGCTCTTTCCACTACTTTCAGCATGGTACTAGAAAGTCCTAGATAATGCAAAAAGAAAAGAAACAATATATAGACTGGAGAAGAAAAAATCAAAATGTCTTTCAACTTTAATATTTGTATTTTGGGGCCAGGCATGGTGGAGCACACCTGTAACCCTAGAACTTGGGAGCCTGAGGCAGGAGGATCGCCTGGGCTACAAAGTGAGTTCAAGGCCAGTCTGAACTGCATAAGGAAACCCTATCCCAAAAAGACAAAAAAAAAAAATTTTTTTTTTGCTGAAATTGTATTTTTAAAAGTACATTTAAAAGAAGACAGTGATGGGCATGATAAGACTGAGGCAGGAAGATTACATGGTGAGAGCTATGTAGTGAGACACTGTCTCAACCCCTCCCCCACAAAAAGGGTGGAAGAACTGATAAGCCAAAATGATCACTAAACTTACTGACATACATTAAAAAATTTTTAAGAGAGATAATACTATGAATTCATTAAAATATTTATGTAATCTAAAATCTCTCCATATTTTCTTGCCTCTTTATGAATACTGTTTTGAGAAAAATGAAATATCTTTTAAATTCTAATCCACTTGCCTATAATTAAAACTAGTCTTTACCAGGCATGGTGGTACATGCCTATATTCCCAGCACTTTGGAAGGCTGAGACAGGAGGATCACTGTGAGTTTGAGGACACCCTGGGCTACACAGTGAGTTCAAAGTCAATCTGAGCTAAAAACTGAGACTCTGTCTCAAAAAACTAAAAATAAGGGCTGGGGATTTAGCTCAGTGGCATAAGCGCCTACCTTGCAAGCCCACAGTCATGAGATCGATCCCTGTGGGGGAAAAAAAAAACCTAAAAATTAAAAAAAACTCTTAGAAAATCTAAAGTCAAACTTAACATATTTTCAAGTTTTCTGTTTATGCACTGCAGTGTTAAAGAATAACAAAGAATTTTTAAAAGATTTTTTAAAACTAAAATCTACTAAATCCTGAAACCATGCCATGCTTCAGGAAAATATAAATTCTATCAACTTTATGTATTCATTTGTCAAATAGTTCAACAAGCCAGGCATGGTGGCACATGCCTGTAATCCCAGCACTTTGGAGGCTGAGGTAGAAGGATCACCACAAGTTTGAGGCCAGCCTGAACTACATAGCAAGACCCTGTCTCAAAACAACAAACAAACAAACAAAAAAAAAAACCCACACTCTTTGCCTATTCAATGGCACAAGACATTATGTAACAGTTCTGGGGAAACGATAGTCCTGGTGTCCTGGTCTGTGGCTTAACTGAGCTAATATTCACAAACGGGGGCGGGACATGATAGATGATCTACAAAACAGAAATCTAAGTAACACATTATGAAGAAGTGGAGAAGAAAAGGTAGTCTTAAAAACCTTCATCAACTAGGATACATGAGAACTGATGATCTGATTATAGTCTGATCAAAAAAAGAGAGGTAACAACATACTAAAAGCATGGCCACAAAAAGAAAAAGCTCCATGAGCTAGGAGCAGTGGCACAGGCCTGCATCTCAGCTGAGGAGGCTCAGTTTGAGACCAGCTGAGGAGGTTTAGTTTGAGACCAGCCCAGGCAACTTAGTGAGATCCTGTCTCAAATGGAGTTTTAAAAAGGGCTGGGAAGGTGGATCGGCACTGGAGTGCTTGCCTAGCAAGCTGGGGGGTGGGGGAGTAGATGAGATTCATGCACAATGGCATAATATGTTTTCTAACGGAGGGATTATTGAAAGAGTAGTTAAATTTTGAAGTTTTTGCTTGTTTTGTGGGGTTTTTTTCCCCAAAAAATCCATTTTATTTCAAGCATGCTTTTGAGTTTTTCGCATTCTTTTGACCACATAATAAATGTTCTCCAATGACATACTACAACGTTTGAAATTTATCCTGGAGACACCAGAAGTTATTATAGGGTACAAAAATATAATCTGAAGTAAGAAATATCTCACACAAAACTACTCATGTATGAAAATAGCTGAGCATGGTGGCTCACACCTGTGATTTCAGCGCTGCTGAGAGTCTGAGGCAGGAGTGCAAGTCTGAGCTCAGCTTGGATAACTTACAGACCCAGCAAGACCACCTCAAAAAGCAAAAAGGACGGAGATGTAGCTCAGTGCAAAGGCCCTGGGTTCAAAAACCAGCACTGCCCCCCGAAAAAACAAACATACAAACAAAAATTATCAGAGAAAGAAATGCTTGAAAGGAAACTAGAAAGACAATAAATACAGTACACTACAAAATAAAGGCCTAAGAAATGCCTTTTATACAAATAAATTCTGAAGTGGAAAATTATAATTACTAAAAATTTACTCTAATGCTCAATAGCAGATTTAACCAGCAAAAGAATGAATTTGGAGATAGGAAAGAATCGGAATATCTGACAAAACAAATTTTTAAACTTTACAAATATAATGCAATATATTAACCAATACATTATACTTCTGAGAGGCTCAACAAACTCTAGGCTCAAAAGTCTTGTAGAGATCCATATTTAAACATATCGTAATCAAACTGTTTAAAAGACAAAGACA
Organism: Dolichotis patagonum; assembly: GCA_004027295.1. NCBI lineage: Eukaryota > Metazoa > Chordata > Mammalia > Rodentia > Caviidae > Dolichotis > Dolichotis patagonum. The sequence continues at coordinate 60,068 of PVJX010001913.1, read as the reverse complement.
AGAGAGGTGACACATATGTAAGATAAATGCTCAATAAGACCAAGAGCTGTTTTCTCATAAGAATCCATGAACCCAGAATGCAATGGGAAGATATATTCAAAATGCTGAAAGAAGCAGTCTATCAACTAAAAATCATATAACTAGCAAAAATGAAGAGAATGAGGCATAGTGGTACACACCTATAATCCTAGCACTCAGAAGCTGAGGCAGGAGGGCTATCATGAGTTCAAGACCAGCCTGGGCTACATAGTGAGAGTTCAAGGCCAGCCTAAAATATACACCAAGACTTTGGAGAGAGAGACAGAAAGAGAGAGACAGAGAGACAGAGAGACAGAGAGACAGAGAGAGAAATTAAGATGGAGTTTGTCACTAGCAGACCAACACTACAAAAACTTCTAAAGAGTGACACTGAAATGAAAGTACATTAGACAATAATCTGAATCCACATAAAGGAATTAAAACTGCCAGTAAAGGTCAACTACATAACTGAACATAACAAATACTATAGCATAAAAATAACTTTGTATCTTTCTTCCATTTGAATTAAAATCTAAGTAAACCAGTTAACTGAAAACTAGATGGATTCACCATGTAAAAATGAAATTTGTATGACAATAACAGCACAAAGAAAAGAGGGATCAGAAGAGATAGAGCTATATAGTTTTGTATACTATTGAAATTAAACTGGTATTAATGTGAACTAGAATGTTTAAATTATTGCATTAATTACAGTTCCCAGGGCATTCACAAAATATTTTTTTTTAATTCTAGGCATTTATTTTACTACACTTCAAGCTTCAGAATATTACAAAGCATCATTCTCCATCTCAGACGGGGTCTACAGGTCCACCTTTCTTGTTGCTACAGGATTCCATGGCTTACATGTAATTATTGGGTCCACATTTTTAGCTGTATGCCTCTTTCGTCAATTATACTATCACTTTACATCAAAACACCATGTTGGCTTTGAAGCAGCTGCTTGATATTGACACTTCATAGATATAGTATGATTATTCCTCTCTGTTTCCATTTACTGATGAGGTTCATGTTTTCTTAGTAGAATCCAGTATTACTGACTTCCAATCAGTAGGCCTCAGAACATACCTCTGTCCAGTGATCTTGGTGGAAGACCTCCAAGTGATACAGGGGAATGAAACTCACGACCTACTATGTCCGCAAGTTCATGTTCTCTAAAACTGAAGAATGAATTTTAGGAACAACAGAAGTGAAGAGTAGAATATATTTATTGAGAGAAAGAAAGCTTCTGAAGAGAGAAGGGGACCTGAGCAGGTTGCCCCACAAAATAACTTTTAAAAATCAGTACAACAAGGAAGTCAAAACAGCAACAACAACAAAAATTTAAAACAAAATGCATGATAGAAATTTTTTAAATGATACAAAATATATAGGAAGTAAATGGCAAAAAAAAAAAATCAGAAATCCTACCTTGCCAATTAATAAACATAAATACACCAAAAGAGAAATAAAAGGAACAAGGGAGTTCGAAGTAAAGACTAGAAAAAATACATGCCATAAAAACAGTACACAAAACTGAACTGGATATAATAAGAAACAATTAGATAAGGATTATTACTAGAGAGAAGAAAAGGAATACTTTATAATAATAAGAGGTTCAAGAGTATATAATAACCATGAATATGTATTTGCACCCAACAACAAAGCCTAGGAATACATGAAACAAAACAACTGACCAAATTAACAGGGGACAATTTAAGCACAGCTGGAAACCAGTACCTCATTTAAGCAGTGGAAAGAACAACTGGGCAGAAAATAAGCAAACAAAAGCTTAAATAACTACAAATCAACAACTCCTAATAAGACATTTATGGAACATTCCACCAAACAGCCACAGAAAACACACTTTTGTGAACAAGGACACTCTCCAGGATTGATTACATGCTAAACAGCAGGAGCAAGTCTGAAATTTAAAACGACTATAATAAAACAAAGTATGCTCTCTGATCAGAATGGAACAAAATGAGAAAGTGATAACAGAAGGAATTTGGGGAATTCACATGTGCATGAAAATTAAACACTCCTAAAAAATCAGTGAAACAGAAGGAATCACACTGGAAATTAGAAAACTTTGAAATGAGCAATAATTAAAACAAAACATACCAAAATCTTAGGAAGTAGAAAGTGCAGTATCCAGAGCAAAATAAATGTCTGCACTACAATGGAAGGAAGATCAGTAACCTAATCTTCCACCTTTAGAGACCACAAAAAAGAAAAGCAAACCAAACTCAAATCAAGAAGGAAATAATATAAAGCAGAAATAAATGAAACAACAGAAAATAGAAAAAATTTGTTTACAATAGTTCCTATCAAATGCCCCTAGTCATATGTCTGAAACCATAGCTGGTAGTAAACCCTAAATATACTATGTTGTTTCTAATATATACATATGTATCACAAAGCTTAACTTATAAATTGGGCACAAGAAGTTTAAAAATAATAAAGGATTACTGCATAGCACTACACTGTAATAATAAACTCCCAGCATCGCTGCATTTCCACATTGGCGCCATCATGAGTACAGTAACTGGAACATTCCACAAAGTACTGCAATACCACAATAGTCACTCTGACAGCCAAGAAGGCTAGTAAGAGACAGACTAACTGGTGGGCAGCATATTCCATGTGGACACACTGGACAAAGAGATGACTTGTGTTCTGCAGGATGGAGCAAAACAGGATGAGATTTCAAGATACTACACAGAAGGATGTACAATTTAAAACTTATGAACTGCTTATTTCTGAAATTTTCCATTTGATATTTTAAATAGAATCTATTACTGAACCCATGGAAAGCAAAACAGCAGATAAGGGGGAACTACTATCTTTGAAAAGATCAACAAAACTGACAAACCTTTAGCTAAACTACTTGGGGGAGGGTTGAAAGTGTAACTGGCACTGTGTTTGCCTAGCCCTGGGCTCAGTTTCCAGTGCTCCTCCCAAAAAACTACTGAAACATGCTCAAAAAGTTGCAGATAATTTAAACAGGTTAAGACAACTGAATTAGTATTGACCTAAAAATATTAAATTAAAAAACCCAAACCCAAAAGTGACTTCACTGGTGAATCCTACACATTTCAAGAATTAGTAACAATCCTTCATAAACTCTTCCAAAAACAAAAAAGGAACATCTCTTAGTTCATTCACTGAAGCCTAAGACATCACAAGAAAACAAAGTTATAGGTCAAGACCCCTTCTGGAAACAAACATAAAAATCCTCAGTAACAAAAAGTTAACAGAATCCAGCAACAGAAAAAGGATCCTATATTAAGGTCAAGTGGGATTTCTCCCAGGAATACAAAGTTAGCTCAACACACAGAAATCAATAAAAAGCATCTGACAAAATCCAACAACTTCCATGATAAAACACTTCACCTAGGAATAAAATGAAACGCCATGAATCTAATAAAAAACATTTGGGCTGGGGATTTAGCTCAGCGGCATAAGCGCCTGCCTTGCAAGCACAGAGTCATGAGTTCGATCTCTGGTTCCGATTTAAAAAAAAAAAAAATCTAAAAATCCATGGCTGACACATTTTAATGGTGAAAGACTTTTTTGGCCTTTTCCCTAAGGTCAAAGACAGGACAAAGACACCCATTAGCTCTTGCTGTTTCAGTTGCACCTGTACTACAGAGTCTTGAAAGGACAATAAAACTGAAAAGAATAAGAAAGTAAGGAAGATGATGAACAAGTAAGATAGTTGGCTACTATTTCATGATTTATTTCTTGGAGGTTAAGGGGACATCAATGGTCCAATTAACAAAAAATTAATCAAGTTTACAGGGAAGACAATGAATTTGATTTTGCATAGTCAGAGTCTACCATTAGCAAAGGGCAAGGAGAAATACAAAGAAAGATGAAGGGAAAAGATTCAGGAAAAGTATTACAACAGGATTTAGGTTATAGGTAGAAAGTGTAGAAGGGTTACAGGAAGAAGTGACACAAGGATAAATTTTGCTCTGATTAAGGAAAGAAGCAATGGGTTATGAAAAGGGAAAGAACATAAGGGAAAATGGAAGGATTTACAAGTTCACCAGGATGGCATTGGTCTTCTCAGTGAAGGAGGTGAAAAAGGAAATCACTGATTTGGAATGAGTAAGAGCACATATTAGTTAGAAGTTCTGAGAACTAAGCAAAGTGTGCACACTATGAGTGAAAACTGGTTAGTGGTTTTAGATCAAGAATGGATGATGTAAGAAAATCTGTCAAACTATTTTGCTAACAGTGCCAGTTATCAGGATCTAATATAGAGTCATACCAGGTAAAACACTAAAATCTCTAGGGCACTCATATCTTTACTGTTAAATACGCCAAGCTCTCAGAATCAAAGCATGTGAGAAACACAATGACTTTAATAAATTAGACATCACACAAAACAAATAACTTGCCAATAAAATCAACAATATCTACAAACACAACCAGCAACTAAAAAGGGCTTACTCTATTAAACAGTCTAAATGTAAATTACATGCCAATAAGCACCTGCCTGGAAAGCTTGAGGTCGTGAGTTCGATCCCCAGTACTAAAATAAATAAATAAATTACATGCCAAGAGAAAACATACTATCTAGTAAATTTATTTTTTTTTTTTGTTTGCTTTTGTTTTGTTTTTTGAGACAGGGTCTCACTAAGTAGTTGAGGCTGCACCTAAACTCACTATGTTACCCTGGCTGGCCTCAAACTCACAGTGATCCTCCTGTCTCAGCCTCCTAAGTGCTGGGATTACATGCATGCGCCACCATGCCTGGACACATTTTGCTTGTGAACTCCTATAATCTATGTATTTTGGTACCACTCTACTAAAAGGTCCTCTACAACTTTCCCCAAACAGAAATCTTAAGAGGAAACCAATTTCTTAAACCTCTGTTGATTGAAAACATAATGACAGAATTTGTATACACACACACACACACACACACACACACACAAACACACTTCACAGGTAATCTATTTAAACAAAGCTGAATCATACCCCAGTAAAACACCAAAGAGTTCTTAGAGCTTTCAGTATATTAATGTGCATAGTTAACCTCCATCAAGGAAACATTCCCAAACTTATTTGACATTACTTTTTTTTTAGTAAAAATATATTCTATTTACTTTTTTTAAAGGGAGTAATCATACATTTAGACCCTAACAGGAGAAAGCATACCAACATAAAATACCAACATAAGTTCATTTGAAGGTTCTCAAACTTGTCTAAATTAACACTCAACTATATCACAATGTTTCAAACTAAATTAGTATAGGCAAGTGTAACCACTAACCAGATCTATTACTTGCTTCTGAAATTGGGTCCACAATATACAAAGATTACAAAACACTAATGAGATGAATCTTAATTATATTTTAATAAGATCTTAGAATACATGAAGTATTTAATTTATATCCAAACTCAAAATAGTCAAATGTGGGTGGTATACTCCTGTAATTCCAGCACTCAGGAAACTGAGGCAAGAGAATCATCATAAATTCAAGGCCAGCCTGGGCTACAGAGTAAGTCAAGGTCAGCCTGAGCTACACAGTAAGTCTCTACTTAAAAAAAAAAAAAAAAAATCCAAACTATTTTACTACCAAAACTTTATAGTCACCCCTAACACCCAGGGGTGAGCATTCAAACCACAATTACTGTTGTAAATGCTCAATTAAGTGACAATCAATAAATATTTAAGAAACCAACAAACCTAACTAGTCTGAAGTATCCTAGCAAGGTACCAGAACGTCAAACATTATTCTAAACTAAAAAATACTTTAGGTAGTGTTTTTCTCTGTCGGCAAATAGTATTCATAAAATAATGATGCCTACTAAATTATATTTCAATATAATCTAACCTTAAATATCTATTTCTTAAAAATAAAGCAGAAAGCAGTTATTTATAGTAGTACAAAGGCAGAGAAAAAAATTTAACTAAAATTGCTCCTTTAATTTATGACAAACTGCAAAACTAAAAAACCATCAAATATAAACACGCAAACAAACTTACCAATGCTTCAGAGTTAAGGATCTGTCTCATAAATTCCAAAAATGAAGATGCAAGTTCTCCTGTGTCCTTACTAAATGTGCTGATCACTCGTTTCAGTAAACTATGCAGAGCATTACTGTTTTTCCTTAAGGAACTATAAATAAAATACAGAGGAGGTACTGGGTTAAAATATGAGCATATAAATTATATAAGCAATGAACTATCTAAGGTCAGAAAAAATAAATTTCATTCCATCATTTAAAAGAAAGTAAAAAGTATTTTAGTGTGCCTGCATATATAGTATAACAAAGCACTATCTACAGATCCAGCTGCTTTTACACTTGAAGCTTACAAAGACACATTTCCCCAAAGTAAATTTATAAAATCTAGTACAAGAAAAGTGCCAGTTTCCTATCTTTCCATTTTTTTATAATCTGAGGACTCTCTAACATCAGAGGGATACAGCTGTCAGAAACCAGCTCAGGTTAGATAAAACCTATGTTTCGTAATAGCTATAAAGGAGGAGAACACTGATCTGATGGAAGGAAATCAGGGTGTAGAATAAAAGTCATCGATCTTCTCTGTTAAGAGTCACACAGCAAAAAATGCAGGCGCTGCAGGCTACACGCCACTCTGCTGGTCTTTGATAAAGGCAGCAGCAGTCTCACTCAGTACCAGCTCAGTTGGTATGTTAAGCAAGTACTCTTAGACAACGTATGTGATGTTCTAATAAGCTATCGCCACATGCACAACTAGAAGCAGGTTGTTTTGCCTTGCAGGCTAGCTTGCCAGCCCAATATAGGAAACATTTCAATGTAATAAACAAACACGTATCTAAAATCTCAGTAATATATAGACCTGGTAAAATTACTCTAAGCATTTATGCTGTTCCTAGATGATCAAAAGGATTTCAAGAGCAAACTCTTCAAATATTTCAATTATGTCCCTTGAGCTATAACATAGTTAGCCAACTATAGAAACAACTATGACATTAACTCTAAGCATGTAGTGTTTCTAGTTGGAAAATGTGGTTAAATGCTGAGATGTCATCTTATACGGCTGGTAAAATGATACAAAAGGAAGAAAGATAATGACCCTTACTCTTCAGAACTTCATGCCATAACAAAGTGAAAAAGTACAACAAATAGGAATGAAGATAATACTACAAAGATAAAATTGTAGGATGGGTTCGAAATTGGATTATATCAGTATTAGCCACTATATAAAACCCTACATTAGATCAAAAGTTGGGGCCCAAAATATTCATCAGAATATCTAAAATCAAAAACTCTGGCAAGGCTTTGCCAGTGGCAGATGGCTCTCTAGTCTCACATACTCAGGAGACTGAGGCAAGAGGACTGGTTAAGCCAACGGGTGGGTGGGCTGTTTGTTTGTTTGTTTATTTATTTATTTATTTAGGTACTGGGAGTTGAACTTAGAACCTCATGCATGCTAGGCAGGTGCTGTGCCACTGAGCTATATCCTTGGCCCAAGTCAAAGAGTTTGAGGTTTAGGCAACATAACAACAGTGTTTTGTTTTGGAGACACGGTGTCACTATTCAATGCAGGCTGCTCTCCAACTCACTATGTAGCTCAGTCAGGCCTCAAACTTATGGCAATCCTCTTGACTCAGGCCCCCAAGTGCTAGAATTACAGGCATATGCCACCACAGCCAGCACAACACTTTGTCTTAAAAAAAAATAAAATAAAAATAAAATAAAACAAGAAGTCTTGGCAATACCAAGTTCTGGTGAGGATGAGACCCAATTGGAACTCTCATGCCTTACTGGTAGAAATATAAAATGGAAAACAGTTTGACAGTTTTGTACAAGGCTAAACATACATCTACCACATGGCACAATCATTGCTACCTATGCAAGAGTAAGAAAAATTCAGACGAACAAAAAAATTTATATGCAAAAGTTTACATCAGCTTTATTGATAACTTTAAAACTTAGAAACAACCCAGAATGTTGGAATATTACTTACCAGTAAAAAATTTTTCTAGCATAATGCAAATTTTTCTTAGCCAAGAAATCATACTTCCAAACCTTCTACAATAGATATGAATTAATTTACAAAGGAAGGGTGTGACAGTAAAAAATTAAACCTAAGAGTATATAAAATTAGACAAAGCATTACCTTTTTAAATGAAACAATCCATAATCATGCTCTGCAAGAAACATCATTGTTCTAACACATGTCAGTAAACAGTTATAACTGCTCTCAGAATTAGCTAAAGTAGCCAACAGACAATCACAGATTGAGGCCATTAATTCTTTGTTCGGTAGAGAATTGGAGAGCTGTTCAAGTTCCGAAATAGAACCTTCAGAAGATGTTGGCAAAATAAGTGCAATGTCCTGTGGGAGAGAAAGGGAAAAAGAGGGAAAAGTACATGTTTAAAATGAGTATTAGCCAGGCTGGGGATTTAGCTCAACGGCATAAGTGCCTGCTTTGCAAGCGCGAGAGTTCCATCCCTGGGAAAGGGCGGGATGGGGGATGTATTAGCCCTGGCATGGCGGTACAACCCTGTAATTCCAGCACTTGTAAGGCTGAGGCAGGAGGATTGCTGTGAGTTCAAGGCCAACCTGGGCTACAAAATGAGTTCAAGTCCGGGCTGAACTGCACAGCAAAACCCTGTCTCAAAAAAACAAAAAAGATTTTAAATTAAAAAAAAAAGTATCAGAGGGAGGAAGGGAAACAATGAAAAAGAATTAGGTGTGTTATGTACGCGTATCAACTCCCCATAAGGACTGTGATCATTACGTACTGCAAACATGGACCAACAAAAAAAAAAATTAACTAGAAAAAAATGATTATTACCATCACTTAGAACTGTTACTTCAAAAACATGCATCAATTAGTGTTTAATAATTCTGTCATGGAAATATTACTACAGCCACCTCCTCAGCAATTGGTACAAATACACCAAGAACAAAGGAAAACTTGGCACCGTGGCACATGTCTGTAATCCTAGCACTCAGGAGGCTGAGGCAGGAAGACTGCCCAAAGCTGAAGGCCAGCCTGGGCTACAAGATAAAATCAAAGCCAAAATGAACTACGCAACAATATCCTGTCTCAAAAACAAAAACAAAGGAGCTATTTTTGCAATTTTACACGAATTAATTTGAAGATACACATCTTAAAGACTTACATGCCTTATAAAATTTTTACTTTAAAAGAACACTTTTTAAAAATATTTCCCTTTTTGTACTGAGGAAAGTTTCTATTTTCAAATGACTAAAAGATATTTTGAGGAGCTGGAAGCAGAGCTCAGTGATACAGTGTGTGTCCACCATGCACAAGTCCAAGAGTTCTATCCCTAGCACATGCTTCAGTATCAAAGTATTGGTACTAAAATACTTCAACTCACTGTATTATTCATTCATCTGTACAGGTTTTTTTTTCAGTTGTTTATCAAGAAATCATTCATAAAAATAAACTTTAATAAGCATTATCAGTGTTGGAATTTTTAAACATCATAAAAAGATGGATGGAAAAAAAAAGATGGACGGGAGCAAATGCCATTAAACAGTCTTCAATTAAAAATTTCTCTCGCCAGGGATTTAGTTCAGTGGCTTAAGCGCCTGCCTGGCAAGCACAAGGTCGTGAGTTCCATCACCTGGTACCAAAAAAAAAAAAAAAAAAAAAAAAAAATCATCTACTTTTTTAAAATTCAAGTTTTCTAGTGCTAAGCAAGTTTGGCTAACATTAACTATAAAAATTTCCACTACTTTTTTTTTTCTTTGTATTGGGACCTGAACCCAGGGTCTTCTACTGAACTCTGAGCTATATTCTTGGTCTCATTACCAAGTTGGCCAGGGTGGACTCCTAGTTGGGATCTCTCTGGGTCAGCTTCCCAATTTCTCTTTTTACTGAAGTAAAACAGATTGTACAAGAGCATTCTGTGTTATGTTTCATCACCTACATTATTTCAACAAATTGAAAACTATTATTTAACCTTGCTTACCACTATGAAACAGTGGGAATATACAACCACTATGGAAATCGGTATAGAGATTGATAAAATTTTTTAAAAAAACAACCTGAAGGAAAAAAAACTATGAAACAAAGATTTCAACCAGAAGGGAAATACAACAAAGTGAGCCTCTGACTAATGCCTGTGTAATCGAAAGGAAGCAATGATACTTTAGTGCTAGTCAGTAGCCATACAACCCCATGCAGACTATTTAGCAAATACTAATCAAATGCGCACTCCAAGGTAGATTTAAAATTTGACCAAGCCCAAAAGTCTTTTCTGTTATGTTCACTTTTTTTTTTTTTTTTTTTTTTTTTGGTCTTTTTGAGAGAGTTTTGCTATGCAGTTCAGGCTAGCCTAGAACTCACTATGCAGCCCAGGTTGACCTCAAACTCAGTGATCCTTCTGCCTCAGCCTACTGAGTACTGGGATTACGGGCATGTGACACCATGTCTGGCTTGCCATGTTTCACTTTTGGTGAAAACAAATCATACAAAAAAAATTCACCTTGACTTTAGTATTAAACATAACCAAACTGGATTTGTCTTTCAGCACAGGATTTTATTAAAAATATTCTCCCTGAAAAAAAGTCCTATCTGATAACCAGTTAGCATTCTGAAAAATTAAAATGGCATTGGGGCCTATAATCCCAGCACTCAGGAGGCTAAGACAGGAGGATTATTGTGAGTTTGAGGACAGCCTAGGCTACAAAGTGAGTTCAAGGCCGACCTGAACTTTGTAGTGAGACCTTGTCTCAAAAAGAAAAAAAAAAAAAAAAAAAAAAAACGAAATTAGGCATGGAAATCGCCAAAGATCCTAATCCTAATGGGTTTTGAAAAACTAACACAATTATCATTATCTCTTAAAACTGTAACCTGGGCATCAATAATACAGATACCAGTAAAAATATTACCACTGTTGCCCAACAGCTACAAGAACAGTAGTCTGAGACACATTATAACTTTAGCTATCTCTGATGCCTTCCAACAGCTATCCCAACAACAGAACATACTAACGCAACCAAAAACAACACTATAAAGTCAAGAATAATTTGGTATATAATTGGAGGAAAAATTAACATTACAGACATAAGCCAACCCTAAAAATTATCAGTGGCACATAAATTACCCAAAGTTCTAATTTTATAAAGAAGAAAAAAGCTCTTTCAGAGAAACCCTTGCAAGGCATGGTGGTGCAGTCTTGTGATCCTAGCACTTTAGGAAGCTGAGGCAGAAGCATCACATATTCCTAGCCTGGCTGATTTAGCAACTTAGCAAGACCCTATCTCAAATTTAAAAAAAAAAAAGGAAGGAGGACTGGGGATTTAGCTCAATGGCTCAAGCACTTGCCTAGTAAGTGCAAAATCGTGAGTTTGGGGCTGGGGATTTAGCTCAGCGGCATAAGCGCCTGCCTTGCAAACAGGCAGTCGTGAGTTCGATCCTTGGTACCAATTAAAAAAAAAAAAAATCGTGAGTTTGATCCCCAGTATAAAAAAAAAAAAAAAAAAAAAGAGCTAGAAGGGTTGCTCGGTGCAAAGGCTGTGGGTTTAATTTCAGTACCCAAAATTTTTTTAAAAAGAGAAAGAAATACTGATCCAAGTCACACTTTGAAGCATCAGAACATTTTACTGTTCCTTCACTTGCCAGATTTATCTTCCTAAACACATAATTAATAATAATACACAAACATGGAGACTTTATAAAACATAAATACCTGATCACAGAGAGACTGCAAAATGGATGTGATGTATTCAACACACTGTTGGCGAATAACACTGTCTCCAGGAGACCGCACCAAAGCTAAAAGATCTTGGAATATTTCCACGTATCTTTCATCACCTTTAATAGTTCCATTAATTAGATGTAAAATAGCTAATTTACAAGCTTTGTGTGAAGCCAGAGCATCAAGAAGAGCAAGCAACCTGGTGGTTTGGCTAGTATACTGTTTTTCTTTATCTTCTGAAGTGCTGAAATAAAATCAATACATTTAATAAAGTTCTTAATTTTAAAGGCATTAACTAATTAACTAATTTATTTTTCTATACATATTACACAAATTTTGCATAGAACATTTCATTCTTTGGATATAATGACAATTTTTCCAAAATTTTACAATTACTACTCCATAAATTCAGGTTTTCAATAATGTTTTTTTAAAGTTCACCTTACAAAAGCCCAAAGTCAAGACCTTCACGGTATCCTGTACTTAAAGAAATAAAGCTTTCTAATTAACAATAATTTACATACATTCATTTAGACATACATGTTGTATGCCTCTGTGTATTTACATGTAAATGTATTATGAGTTTTCTAAACCCTGTTTTCCAAACTCTAAGTGAAAAAGGTGTATCCATGTCAAGAATAATTTGAGGAAAAATTCTAAATACAAAATAAAAATACCTTTGCAAGTCTTCTACAATCAAATCCAACACAGTTCTCATAATCAGAAGTGCAGTTGGTGAGGCAAGGTCACACAATTGAACACAAATACGCCGTAACATATGCTGAATGGGCTGGCAGGTTGTGCCAGAGAAAGAGCGAACTATTTCTTGGAGCAACTTTGCTTGAACATGAAGGTGCATGCTCCACAACTTTCGGGTGTTGAGTGCCACTGATATATCATGTGGCTCAATAACCTGTTAAAAAAGTATAACGTGTGTATACACAGATTTTTAATATTTATTTAAAGTCGCAAAAACTATTCAGGAAGAACTGTTATAAAAGAACATAGTTACTGCATGCTTAAAACATTTAATTTTCTACTATACAATTAAACATTTGGCTCAGTTCAACGAATCTAAAAAAATCTTATTGTTCTCAGGTTAGCAGTCAGTCAAGCAAGGTACATATGACGAAGCAACCTAGTTATTGGCAAACTCTAACACATGACTGGGGACATTAAAATAACAGAAAAATGTTAAGTTCAAATATACATAACAGCATAATAAAACTCACTTTAACAAAAATTTAAAGTTACACCCTCATATTTCCTCAATGACCAACTTGTGTCAGTTTTATCTTGCCCTCACTGAGTTATTTTATGTCTTTGGGGAGGAGAGGGAGGAGGGTTTTGCTTTTAACAGGGTTTTGTTGTTCAACTGTTTAACAGGGTTTTGTTGTTCAATTTTTGCAGAACCCAAATAAAGGCTTTATTAAAAGCGTTATTACAGTCATTCATAAGATGGCATGTTATATGGAAGCGATACCTGAGTTGTTTGCATGGGCAAAGGAAGAGGCAGCAGCTCTGAAAGGAGTATGAGTCCAGAAAAAAATCCTTCCGGAACCTTCAAGATGGAAGAAAGAACTTCTTTTAACATTAAAGACCAAGTATTATTGGCCAGAGTCTCTTCCGACATTGTGAGTTTTTCATTAACTCCTTGTGTGAAAGTCAGCAAGATATCAATGATGTCATTCTGAATCCTCTGTTCATCACTATCCAAACGACCTGAGAGGGGAATAGAGCACAGGAGCATGTGGAGCGTGACAAGTGCTGAAGGAACACGCATGTCCTTAAACTCAAAGGATCCGCCTCTCAGGAGTTCCATCAGCATGGTTTTAAGAAGAGTGAGTGTGCAGCGGGCCATTGAAATGGTAGTAACTCTGTGAAGGGTGGTCCCCATGTTGACATGGAGCCTCCAAGGCTGAGTCAAAATACTGTTCAATTTTTGCAGAACCCGAATAAAGGTGTCCATTCCTTCAGCAGAAAAAAGCTGAATAACCGCAAGATTCCACTTCAGGTCTTTCTGTTGACCTTTATATAGAATAAGGGGGAAACAGAAACTCATTATTTACATATTAATAACCAGTTAAGAATTTTGAATACTTAATGGATATACTACACTTAAAGAATAGTAGTTTTTAATTGTCACGTTACCTTCAACAGGAGGAGGTGGACATGCTACATTACAGAGAACACGTAAGGCAGTGGTAAGGCCAACACCCTCGGGGGTCATCAAGTTATCAATATTCTTTAAAAATAAAAGTGAATAGAATTTATTTTTTTGGTAGCCATCACATCAAGAGAAAACTCCAGACATGGCATTAAAAATACACACACAAGTCCCTCCTTACCATGCCTATGCAAAGCCCAGAGTTCAATCTCCAGAAGGAAGGAAGGGAGGGAGGGAAGGAAGGAGGGAGGGAAGCAGGGAGTGAGGGTAAGATTTCAGTACATATAACATTTTATATTATTTATGTAGAGTATATTTAAAACATGAGGCATAAAGCTAAAGAAGTTAATCAAAATTATTTTCTTTTGCATATACTAAACTGTGAGATACTACATAAAAAGAATTATAATGTAAAAAACACAGCATGTTTAAAATACTAACACAAAGCTAATATACAGAAATGTATGAGACTCTGTACTGAGTTTAACTCCTTTCTGTATATCTTCTGGGCAGTGGGGTACCAAGAATAGAACTCAGCACCTCGCACTGGCCAGGTAGATGCCGCATCACTGAGGCACATCCCCAGTCCCGCATAACTATTTTATACATCTTCTCTCCTACAAAGGGAGCAAAGATTGTATTTTAAGAGATGTATGGTATGATGCCTCCTTCAAAACTGAGGAAACAACATGGAAAGTTTTTGAACTATATAGATACTTTTTTTTTTTTTTAATGCCAATACTAACAGCAGCATGGTTAGAGGAAAAAGAAAGTCTTTTTACTTTTTTAATTTTTTGGTACTGGGAATCGAACTCAGGACCTTGTGTTTGCCTGGCAGGCACTATGCCACTGAGCTACATCCCCGGCCCAGCAAGTCAGTTGTCTTGTGTCCTTAGCATCTGCCTATGCTATATATCCTGACAACAGTTATATTACATTGTCATAACCTCTACAGATGAAAATTATAAGTTTTTAAAATGGAGAAAAAAATAACATTAAAAAGGTTCCTATACCAACTTCTAAGCCTCTAAGCATAACCTTAAAAAATAAATTCCTATCTCATCTTTTTCCATTTCAGGTGATCTTTTCCTCTTAATTTTTCTTGGAATTCTACAAATTGCATAAGGTAACAGAGAGCCAAAGAATAAAGTCTAAGTCTTGGATCAAATGATTTTAGTACATCATGGGATGAGAGCTACTTATGATAATCATGATTAAAAATAAGATTTATGTAAAAGTCAAAACTTTTGGTTACAGTATGTAATTCAATTTCTAAAACT
This sequence comes from Dolichotis patagonum, assembly GCA_004027295.1. Lineage (NCBI taxonomy): Eukaryota > Metazoa > Chordata > Mammalia > Rodentia > Caviidae > Dolichotis > Dolichotis patagonum. The sequence continues at coordinate 44,922 of PVJX010001913.1, read as the reverse complement.
AAAAAAGAAAAACAACAAGCTTCTAAAACTACATTCCTTACTACTTTTACTTCCACCATTTAGTATTTATTGATGTCCTATTAATAATCACTCTATCATACAGAAGTATCCAAAATGCACAAATACATAAATTCACAATATATTAATTGTGCTTCTACTACACAGAAGACAATACAATGAAAAGCTCCAGATGTCACTTGAAGCAGAGTTAAGCCAGAAAAAATCATGGCATCTTAGGAGTTAAAAGCACTCTTAGGGGAGAGACAGTGACAGAGAAGACAAGGGCAGAAACACTAATGAAGAACAATTTGAAGCAGACAAACCTAAATAGCACTTCGCTGTTAGGTCAGAACAGCAACAGATGGTTCTTCCTCCATCCGTCCATCTGTCTTTCCATCTGTCTGTCTGTCTCTCTCTCACTCACACACACACACCCTCAAAGTTCACACTGCCCTTCCACCTTAACACTTTTCCATATCTAAGTCCCTTTAGTTTTCATTCTCATGTTAAACACTGGATCAGACAAGGAGCAAAAATAAATAATAAAAACAGGAAACCAATTTCTAAAACTAATAATCCACTGATTTCACTACTATACTTAAATTTTAATTCTTTCACCAATATTATTATGAATTTCATAGGTCTACTGATTCTAATTTTTATGAATTATTTCAATTCAGGTAAGGCTATCCCAAATTAACATCAGAGAGAACAAGCCCCCATGCTGCAATTATCTGGAATTGGCCCTATCAATTTTCAGCAAAATATTTTAAGAAAATTCTTCTTCACTAATTAAAGTTTAATAGGAATAATTACATATTACCATAACATTTAACTTTATCTATACAAGTGATCCAATATATTATCACTACATACTTCCATGAAATTCCATAAAATCAAAAAACTTGTAAGGTTCACTTACCTGTTTAACATATTCAATTAGGTTTGGAATGCAGTTAATTTCAAATCGAAGATTTTTGAGAGGTTCAAGCCATTTGCCCAGTTCTAAAAAACAAAAAGAATCATCTATAATATTTAAAGAAAAAGGACTTTATAACAAAGTAGTAGAATACATTTAAAAACCAAAAACATCAGCTCTGCACTGATTTCAATATCTAAATTTCATAAAAGAACAAAGTTGGGGCTAGGAATGTAGCTCAGCAGCACAAGCACCTGCCTGGCAAGTGCAAGGTCCTGAGTTCGAGTGCAAGTACCAAAAACAAACAAAAAGAGAATGAACTATCTAATTATTTAAACAAGTCTTAAAATGAAATAGAAATGCAGACTACTCTTAACTATCTAATTTCTAGAAACTTAAATGTATAAATGCATAAATAGTCTATGTAATAAAAATGAAGTTTTGCAATCAGTTTATAACATTACAAAACAGATTTATAAAACAGAATGCTTACAAATTATTCCTTATTCATCTATCTTTGCTGCTACCCACACCTCTCAAAAAAAAGTATATAGGCAAAATTAATCAAATGTGTTTATTTCTATCAAATCCATAGAGACAGTTTGCTAAGCACCTCAACATGAAATTTTAGTTTTGTCAATTTCTTAATCTGCCTTTATAAAATTAAGAAAAAATACTATCACCCCAAAGTAGAAAGCAAACTAATCTAAAATGTAACTGAAATATACCATTTATCAAAACAAAATTTTCCAAGATCTATATACCATAGTACCTATAACCCATCTCCCCCTCCAAATTTTTGTTTTTTATTTTGGTTTTGTTTGAGGCAGAGTCTTCCTATACAGCCTAGACTGGCCTCAAACTCATGGTCCTCATGCCTAGGTTTCCCAAGTGCTGGTATTACAAATATTCACCATAAGACTTGCCTCCAAAAAATATTTTTAGAAAAGCATTCTACCGATTTCAGACACACTACAGGTATGACTAAAAGAAAACAAGGTTACTAGTAGTCTCTCTCCTTGGTACTACACTCATCCAGAAGGGTTATGGCTGTACACATCTTAGTATTTTTCAGTGATTTCCTGTTTTGCTTTGAGACAGGGTCTTGCGATGTAGTCCAGGCTGGCCTTGAACTTGCTATTGTAACCTGAGTGGCCTCAAACTCATGATCTTCCTCCCTTAGCCTTCTCAGTACTGTGACTACATGTTTGTGTCACCACCCCAAACTTTCCATGCATATTTTTTTTTTTTGGTACCAGGAACAAACTCACAACCTCGCACTTGCCAAGCAGGCGCTTATGCCGCTGAGCTAAATCCCCAGCCCCTCTGTGCATACTTAACTTAAGTCTTTCATATATACAGAATATACAGCTCAAATCAAAGAATAAGCAGGTGTTGTGGCACACATCTGTAACCCCAGCACTCTGGAAGCTAAGGCAGGAAGACTGCCATAATTCAAGGCCAGCCTGGGCTACATAGTGGATTCAGATCCAAATTGAACTACACAAGTGAATTCCTATCTCAAAAAAATCAAAGAAAACATTTTTTAAATAAAATAAAGAGTAAAAACAAAAACTTCGGGGCTGGGGATTTAGCTCAGTGGCATAAGCGCCTGCCTGGCAAGTGTGAGGTTGTGAGTTCGATTCCTGGTACCAAAAAAAATTTTTTTCAAGTGCATCCATTACCTAGAAAAAATAGTAAAGCATTAATAATGCCTTTGAACATATCATGTGCCCTCCTTTAAAAAGTGCATACTTCACATGGAAAAAATCTACCTCTACTATGGGAAGTTGAACTTCCTATCCCAAGTTTTTACTAGACCTACCACAACACATAAAATTTTATTTTTAATTTTTTTCAAAACTACTTTAAAGAGAAAAAAATTTCAAAACAATTAGGGAGTAACAATAGTATATACATTGTGTATTGCATGTGTGTATATATAGACACAGATACATATATTGTTCCTTTCAGCTTGTCACACTAGGGGAGACGGTATGTTTACAAATGGCATGTCATTTATTTCACTTATGAGTATGGTCTCCAGTTGCAACCATGTACCTACGAAAGTCTCAAGTTTATTCTTCTTTATGGCTGAGTAGTACTTGTATAAACGTGCCACATCCTTTTTATCCATTCCTCAGTCGATGGGCATTCAGGTTGTTTCCAAGATCTGGCTATTACAGATTGTGCTGCTATAAACACGCATGCACATATAACGCACAACACATAAAATTTACAATTAAAAAAAAGATCACATTCCATTTTAAAGCAATTTTACAATATTTACTCAATGTTATCAAGTTTTATACTTGATAACATCAGAAAGTTGAGAGACAAAATAAAATATTTAAAAATTATGATTAGAGGGGCTAGGTATATAGCTTAGCAGCACAGCACCTGCCTGGCAAACATAGGTCCTGAGTTCAAATCTGCTACCCCCCTAAAAAAAATTACAATTAGCTATCTTCAACTTTTCCAAATTGCCTACAAAAAGTTTGCTATAAACTTCAATCAATATACATTTACATATTTTTAAAAATAAACTTTTCCAGACATGATGGCACATGCCTATAATCCCCAGCACTCAGGAGGCTGAGGCAGAAGGATCACTGTGAGTTTGAGGCTAGTCTGAACTACATAGTGAGATCCTGTCTCAAAAAAATTTTTTTAATAAAAAATAAATTTTATATTCATTATCCTTCACTTTTTCAATCTACAAGTAGACCTCTAAATTATACTTTTAACAGTATAATACAGTTAGAACAGTGTGTGTGAAAACACATGCACAGCCTAGCGTAGTGGTGCACACCTGCAATCCTAGCACTTGCAAGTCTGAGGCAGGAGGAAGGCCAAGCGTTTGAGGCCAGCCTAGGCTACCTAGTGAGTTCAAGGTCAGCCTGAACTATGTAGCAAGATCCTGTCTCCACAAAAAAAAAAAAAGTAAAACCAACACTATTAGGCATAATGAAATACAGTAAAGTATTACAGACATTCAAAGGTTTTGCCTATCACATATGAAAAGTACTTACAATAATTTCAGATACTATACCTTGCAATTTAGCATTATTTTCATCTGCTTTACAAAGCTTCAAGAGAGATGCTGCATGCTGTTCTAACATCTGGACATCACTGGAAGACTGAACCACCACCAAAATAAGTATGCATGCATAATTATAAGCTACTGACTTCTTAGACTTGGAATCGCTGAAACAAAATAAGGTTTTTAAGTTTGGGATACAAAAACAATTTTTAGGAATAATTTTACATGTTATTTTCTATTTGGTTTTAGACACCAAGGAAATTTACAATGAAACATGACTGACTTCTTGAAGACAAGAAATCAGATTTTACAATTCACATCCAATTCACCTGAAAACTCTACTCAACAGTAAAGACATCCATTGAGCACTGACCCCAGCACCACCCAAACACCAAAATCCATGAAAGGTCCAGTCCCTTAGAAATGACCAAGTATCTGCACATCATCTACATACATCTCCACCTAATTTTATCTCCACGTTAAATAATACCTAATACAATGTAAATGCTAAATAGCTGTTGTACTGTATTTAGGAAACAATAACAAGAAAAAGTCTGTTTTCTTCTAAGTATTTCCAATTCATGGTTAGTTGAATCCACAGAACCAAACCCACAGATAAAGAGCTGACTGTATTTAAAAATGAAACACACATTACAACAAAGTAAAATGCTGTCAAGAACAGAACAATGAAATATTAACAGATAGATCTCATTAACATAAAATATGAGAAAGTACACTTCATTGGTCTCCTTTAAAATCTTCATCCATCCAATCTGGGTAAACAGAAACAAATGTGATCACCTGCCATCATCACACAGTCTTCCATCACAGCACCCTTAGGACACAGTGAGACACAAGCCCCTTGGCTTGCCTGTCATGGCCCCCACAGTAGACTCACCATTCAAGAGTCATACCCAGTCCCCACGGCGAAGCAGCTATCTAGGTGTTACTGCCTGTGATGTGAGCTAGGCAGAGGATCTGGCTCTAATCACACACTAAAACCTCCAGCCTAAGAGCACAGGCTTTTCAAAACCACTTCCATTCTCAACTCTCCCCATTCAGTCAAAGCAATTCTGAAGCCAGAGCACGAGACTGAATTAGATGGCAAGGACAGAAAATAGCAAAAAGTGCCCACTATTCTTATCTACCCCTGGGCCACAGGGCTTCCCTTTACACAAATCAGCAGAGGTGTCCAGCTGCAATCTTTGTCACCACCACATGCTCAGTGAAAGAAACACTAAAAGGTCTGCTGCAATGCTTTACAGTTCCATCTGGTATTTTAGAGCCTTCTGTCATTCCAATTCTTTGCAAGTTACATGTTATGTCAAAAAATTAGTTTCTGTTTTTTGGGGGGGTTTTTGTTGTTGTTGTTTTTGTTTTGGTAACAGGGATTGAACTCATGACCTCATGCTTGCAAAGTAGGCGCTTATGCCACTGAGCTAAATCCCCAGCCCAAAAAATTAGTTTCTGACTTCAGAGAAACACCTTTTTAAAAGAAAAGCTGGGCGTGATGGAACATGCTTGCAATCCCAGCATTCAGGAGGCTGAGACAGGAGAAGTGCTATAAGTTCAAGGCCAGCTTGGGCTACAAAATAAGCTCAAGTCCAGCCTGAACTGCATAGCAAGACTGTCTCAAAAGGGGGGGAAAAAAAGAGTGATTTAGTTTTCGAACACAATTAAAAATTTAAGAAACAAAAATTACCCTAAAGCTTCCTTGGAATAGTACTCCATTAGAGTAATGAGACTTTGAAGATTTTTGTCAAGACTGAATACATGGCCAACGGCTGATCTTCCCACAGGATTAAAAGTAATCAAATACAGATTGTGAAGGGTTCCCAACAGATCAGAATGGTCCGTTTCTTCACTGGCTGTGCAGCGCTGGAAATGACTGAACAGCTCTGTGATGCACTGCAGCGTCTGAGTGGAGTCCTGCAGCCACAGGGCAAATGCATCATCGCTAACACCGTCAGACTGGAGACCTTCCTCTTCATCTTGGTCATACAGATGACACAGAGCTCGGATCAACAAGTTTGTTGCCTCGTATTCTGACATAAAAAAAAGAAGACCCTTTTGTGACTGGGCAAGAAACTTTAGAACATCTTTTGTCGCTTGCAGCACACCGGGGTGGGCACTTGTTACTGGAATTGACAGAAGCAAGGTGACCAACTCCAAGAAGTGATGACTGTGAAGATACCTGTGGAAAATTAATATTGTGTCAAGCAAATGCAGATCATCCTTCATTTACTCAATGTCACCAGACAGGACGAAAGTAAAAGCCTGTCATGGCTTAGTCCTTATCCTCAGACACGCATTACTTTAACTGCAACTGCATTAACAGTAACAATCACACAACAATGCAAATTTTCTTTCCACTTGGCCAAATAAAGTAAAAATTCTGTAAGGCTTTCTCCTAGCTAATATTCAAAAGATGTTTAATAACATTTCTCCTAGTTAATATTCAATAGATGTTCATAACTCAGCAGGTTCTTCTCTTTCTGAAGTTAATTCTGACTCTAAATTCTGGGCCTGCTAGGTATGGTGGCATATTCCTGTAATCCCAGCACTCAGGAGACTGAGGCAGGAGGGTCTCTGTGAGTTGACAGCGAGCCTGGGCTACAAAGTGAGTTCAAGGCCAGCCTGAACTGCATAACAAAACCCTGTCTCAAAAAGACAAAGAAAAAAAATTCTGGGCCTTCTTTTTGAGCTACTTATCAAGCACCACGTTTCAACCCTACCCATGGTATAACAGGTATATGAATCAAGACTCCTCAAAAAAAACACAGTATACATAATATTGAAAAATACAGAGTATGGCTAGACATGGTAATGTACATCTGTAATCCCAGCACTCAAGAGGCTGAGGCAAGAAGATTACTGTGAATTCAAGGCCAGCCTGAGTTAAATAATGAGTTCAAGGCCAGCCTGAACTATACAGCAAAACTTTGCCTCAAAAAAAAAAAATTATATATATATATATATATATATACATATACACATATATATGATTCACTATAGACCTTAGATACTACCTCTAATGAAGAAAAAAAACTTCAATTATCTATTTCAGTATTTGAGTAATTAATTCTGCCAACATAGCACAGTACTCTTTTACTAAATCTAAGAACTATTCCTTTGCAGTTTTAGATGAAGCAGTCTGAAACTTACCTAGCCCTCCAAAATAAAGACTAATGCCACTGACAACCTCTTCTTCCTGTAGACTCTACCAGGTTCAAGCTCTTTTCTAAAACTACCCTTTTCAAAATGAAAGGTGAAGATTTTAAAGACAAAAATGAAACTTCTCAAAAATTCAAACTAGAGTGGGGCTGGGGATTTAGCTCAGCAGCATAAGCATCTGCCTGGCAAGCACAAGATCATGAGTTCGATCCCCAGTACAAAAAAAAATTAGCAAACTGGTAGGAAAAAAGTCTTCCTAAAACCTGAGTATGGTGGTACACATTTGTAATTCTAGCACTCAGGAGGCTGAAACAGGCAGATTGCCACAAATTCAAGGTCAGCCTGAGCTACAGAATGAGAACCCCCTATAAAAAATTTACCTAAACATTTTTTAATTATAAAAGAACAGTTCCATATAATTTAATTTTGCATTATGAAAAAAATCCTAACTCTTTGAATCTAAATAAAAATTATCTGACAATCTCAAAGTCTGATTCTTCACACTTTCAGTCACTGCAAACAGCGACAGAAGTTTTTGTAGACATCTGCCAAAAGATGTTTACAGATGTTCTAAGTAGGTTAAAAACCAGAAAACTTACTTATCAACAGCTAAAACTAACCCTTCAATCCTATACTACTTCAACTCAGGTATCTATGATGATACATCATAGTCATGACATTTATATCATATTCATGATAATCCTACATAAATACTACAACACAATAAGCACTACCCAATGACTCATTACTATAAACACAAATATAACTCAAGAATATGAAACTCCATGGCTAGGGGTGGTAATGCATACCTGTAATCGCAGCAGTTAGGACTGCCATGAGTTCCAGGCCAGGCTGTGCCACACAGAGTGAGTTCAAGACCAGCCTGGAGGGCCAGGGATTTAGCTCAGCGCATAAGCATCTGCCTGGCAAGCGCAAGGTCGTGAGTTCAAGTCAGAGCACCAAAAAAAAAAAAAGACCAGCCCAGACTACACAGTGAGACCCTATCTCAAAAAAATGAAAGGGGAAAAAAAACCTCTGTATGTGTATGCATGTAAATTCCAGAATTATTCTAAGTGCATCCTTGTCTACTTATGAACTATCTGAAGAGTAGTTAACATAGTGGGCCTCAGTCTCATCCTTACGCTTTCTTACAAGGTTGGCCTCTGGGAGCTTGGACTTGGGGAGTGAGTTTCTAATCCCAAATGTTAAGAGTGGCTCACTGTGCCTAAGTTATTTATGCAAACAATTATGAGCTAGGGATTTAGCTCAGCGTTATGAGCTCCTGCCTTGCAAGCACAAGGTCGTTAATTCAATCCCAAGTACCAATAAAAAAAAAATTGCTTTACGCTCAATACCTGCTTTCCTCCTGGGAGCTTAGAATTCTAGGGCATTACAGGTAGTAAATAACTGTATAGCTAGACCTCAATACAAACCCTGGGTGCCAAATTACTTTGATACAATCCTTTCATACTGTATATATATATCATCAAAACATCAATATATATAATTACTTTTTAGTTAAAAATAAAAATAATGACTTTTTTTAAAACCTAAGTATGAGTTTCTAAGACACAGGTAATATTTCATATATGCTGTCGCAATTTACTGAAGGAACTAAGCAGGTCTTACATGACTCCCAGTGAGAGAATTAGCTATTTCTCCAGACTTTGAGTGATGTACCACAATTCCCTCAGACTATGCTTTAGACCCTTTGTTGGGTATAACTATATGCTGAAGTCTGTATAGTCTGCCTAGAAAATCTTGGGGACCCTAAAACAGGTCATTAGAAACATTGCTATCACTTCAAACTAACCCTTTTAAAACATAATTATTCTCCTTCCAAAATTCACTCTTCCTACTTTCCACCAATAAAACCACAGTTCTAATTGTTATACTGACAAATGTGCTCTTCTGTACCTAAAAAAATAAAACTCTTGTTTTGTGACCACAGCATTCCCTTGTGGATGCTGTCTCATTTCTTTTTTCCTTCTTAGCCAAGAATTTAAAACGATAAACATCTTCGTTTCCCAGTGAGCCTTTATCTATACTTCCTGTTCCAATACTACATTAAACTGCTGTGCCAAAGCTCCAATTGCAATTGTGCAAAATCCATTAATTTCCCATCTTCATGTTCTCAATTCCTCATCTGACATAGCAATCTGGTCACAGCCTTATGAAAATATCTTCTCCCACTGTGCCCACCTCTTACACAATATACTACTCCCCACAGTTCCATACTGGCCATCTCCTACTACCCAATCTAGGGGTTTCCAATAACCAATCTAAAGTCTCACTTTGGGTCATTTTGTTTGTTTGTTTGTTTGTTTGTTTGTTTTGGTGCTGCGGATCAAACTCAGACCTTGCGCTTGCCAGGCAGAAGAGCAGAAGGGGCTAAGCTAAATTCCCAGCCCTGGGTCATTAACTTTCTCAGAGCTTTATCTACAACCTAACAGAGTGCTAAGACCACAAGCAGGAGCAGCTGAGAGCAGGCAGGCATCAAATCCCTAGTGGACAGCCTTCAGCATAAGAAAGATAAATACCGCTGCCTGAGTCACTCATTGGAAGGAGACACTTCAGTCAGTTTCTCAAAAGACTTCCAGAAAATGAGCCCCAATTATTCACAGCACTAAGTTTAAACACATCTACTTCCCTAGCTTTTCTTTCTTCTCCTCTTACTCTCCTAGTATTTCCTGATTTCCAGGATAACTTCTCAAATGGAGAACCTGCACTCAAGACTGACTCTCATTATGTTCTGGGGAAAGAAACTCAAACTAAGACAATCTTCAGCTAAAAAAAGAACAGCCAGGTAAAGATCTGAATGGACAAGTAACCCCATTTCCTTGTAATGCACTTAATCCTAAATTAAGACAAAAACTAACCACAGAAGTAAGTAATAATAAAAATCCCATGCTTCTATTAGAAAATTATCTAGACATAATACGCCAAAGAAAGTCTCAAAAATTAAAACAAAAAACCTACTGTAGATACTGTGCCCAACAATATCAATGGTAAAATTTTACCAATAGTTAACCAGAAAGCTGGATGAAGAAATCAGAAGTATGGAACCTTAAAGACACCTTTAAATGAGACTCTAAAATTAAGATAGCAAAATCAAATTTTATATTACAGTGTAACTATCCAAGTAAAATAAAGGACTTCCCACAGAAAAGCTCTCTCCTTTCTACATCACCCTTTTCTGCCATCTCACGAGAAGCAATTAGGCAGTTTCTTTTTTTTTTTTTTTTTTTTTTTTGGTACTGGGGATTGAACTCACAACCTTGCACTTACCAGCCAAGTGCTTAAGCTAATGAGCTTAATCCCTTCATTTATTCTTCTCAGACATGCTTATACAAGCACTGCTAATTATTTACTATAACTTACTCTCCTCTTTACTATCCAAATTCTACTTCAAGTCCTAAAGCAAGACAGTCTCACTCACAATAACATGTATATTGATTTCACTACTATCTATACTGAAATATCAAGTATGCCTACACAGAATATGCCTACTTGCAAACACATGAAAAACCCAAACACCACATAAAGATGTCCCAGGTGATTCAGGAAGTGCATGCTCCTAAAACAGGTGTCTTACCTAAAGAGAACAGGATATGGATCATCCCTCTCTGGAGGTCCAGTGATTCGTGCCATGGTTGGGAAAGACTTAACAGGAGGCTGGATCATTGTATGAGGGGCAGTTTCCATTAAATGAAAAACTTCTTCTAGGAGGTTAATAAGCCTCTCTATTTCCCCTTCACTTATGTTTGAGGATTCCAAAAGATCCATGTCCATAGAAGCTTCTACTTCATTTTCATATTCTGCGTTAGTTCTCTCAAGCCCAGCATCTGGGTCCTGATCAGGTTCACCGTGGTTAGGTACAGATGAAGTCTTCTCTGCTAAATGGTCACCGAGTCTTTTAATCTCTGACAAGATTTCATAGAAATGGCATTTTTGAAGAATAGCTGAACCAGCAGTGACAACCCTCACAGTCTGATCTAAAAGTATAAGCTCCAGAAGTCTTTGATAGCCACTTTTTTCACTCTGCCTACTTCTTAAAAAAGCTTCCATTCCTTCTGTCATATTAATAACACCGTCCAGAGCTTTAAAAGCATTTAACTTAAGAGAAGATGAGACATGATCAGCAAATAGGAGTTCAAACAACACATCGATCACTCCTGCCTGGAGCAGTCCGATTACTCCATGAGAGCCACACTCTGCTAGGGAAGACACCAACTTGGTCCCAGCTTTGAGCTGTCGCACATTTAAAGCAATGGGCTGACGAAAAGCTACTTGTAAATTTAAAGCCTGCATTGTCCAGTCCACCAACTGGCCAAGGGCATCTTGTTTTGTGTTTTTCAACTGCAAATAACTTAATCCTTTTATTATTAAACTTGGAATTTCTTCTAAAGCTGTTACCCATTTTGCACCTCTATCTTCCCGATATAAATCTAATAGTTCTGTTAACTTCACAGAGGCTTCTATTGCCCCTGAATTTTCTTTATCTGGACCTTGGTCCTTCATTCTGCTGATTTCAATTTCAAAAGTAGTCTTATATGGACAGCTGAAGTATAAGAGAGGAACCAGCTCCCTGTCATATGGATCGTACGTCATGGGAGGAACAGAAGCTAGATCTTCAGCAGTGTACTCAACATCGAAGTTTGGGTACTTAAACGTTTCACGTTCCAAGTCAGCAATTCCATCTTCATCACTGGAAATTTGTTCATAACCATCATCCCCTGAAAATTAGTTTAAATAAGTTAAATATTACATAACTGGTATTTAATGCATAAAATTGAGTTGAGCAAAAGCACAGTATGGAAAAAAAAAGTGTGGCGAACACTAAGAGGTAATGATTTCTTCAATGAAATCAATTTCTGCCCCGCTTCATAGCAACAACTGCTAACATTTTATAATTTCTAGTAGAACAGTTATAAACAAACTTCCTAAGCAAATTCTTCTATTTTACCTGCTCAGCTGTAAAACAATTCAGTAACTTTCTTTCAGAAACAAAAAACTAGAAATGCCTCAAAGTAACAAAAATACCTTTCTCAGGAGGGAAAATTTGTCCTGTTGAGATTGTTTTTAAAATAAAATAAAGTAAAATAAAGTAAAATAAAGTAAAGTAAGTAAAGTAAAATAAAATAAAATAAAATAAAATAAAATAAAATAAAATAAAATAAAATAAAATAAAATAAAATGTTTGACTCTGCCAAAGCAAAGCTTTCCTACTATGACGTATATGCAGCTTTTTCTATGCCAAGTGAAACAGAAATATATAAAACTTGTTGGTTTTCCTTTCTAAACCTACTATTGGTGGCTATGATGAAATAAATGGGGATAAGCAATAATGGCCTAGGAAAGAAAAGGATTCTATTTGTCATTTCTGTGCTTATCTTATCAATACACTTTTATTTTAAAAGTTGGGGGGCAGAGATACAGCTCAGCAGCACAGTGCCTGCCTGGCAAGTGCTAGGTCATGAGTTCAATTCACATTACCAAAAAAAAAGAAAAAAAAAAAAAGTTTATAGGGGTCTGACCTGACCTTGAGACAAGCCGAATGTCTCATTAAAAATTCGAATTAACCCTTCATTAACTTGTTTTCTTTGCCAAATTGTCGATTAAGAAAACTGGCTGAGCCAGAGATTTAGCTCAGCGGTGTAAGCACCTGCCTGACAAATGTGAGGTCATGAGTTCAATCCCCGGTACAAAAAAAAAAAAGAAAGCTGGCTGAAAAAAGCTACTATTTGTCAATCATATGCAACAAATCTAAAAATAAGTATTTGGTAATCTGGGAATAGAGAAAGTTAACAAAAGTTATCATTCTAGCTATAATTTATCTAATTGTGTAGTATATAAAAAGGTCTCTTTAATTTTGAAGTAACTCTTACCTTTTTGTGTAGGAAAAAAACAAGGCAGATAATATCATTCTGCATAAATGCTTTAACATTAAATGCTATTTCTTGGGCAAATAAAGTCAATTAATTTAAATAACTCTAGCTTTCTGCTTTCAAATGAAAAATAATACCTATTTAAAGGACTGCAACATACTATCACACAGCCTTGGGTGACTGAGACTCCTGAATTTCTAAAAATAATGTAGCATTTTGCTAAAATATTTAAGTGTCAGACACCTTTTAGAATTCCTCCCAGCTTAAAATTTCACTCCTTACTGTGAAAACAGCCATCAAATCCCACACAATTTTGTGTTCTAGTCAAAGCTAATGGTACCAAGGGGCAGCTAAACCTACTGAGACAAGCTAAACAGAAACTGTCTCCCAAAAAACTGGAAATGAGACAGGCAGTTTACACAGGTTAAACAGAGGAAATTAAAGCTGTGGGGCAAAGAAACAACAGCTGACAGAGAATAAAAGGCACATAAAATTAGTCAGAAACATCATTTGTACTCATCTGTCTTGAGGCCTAGCTATGGGAACCCTGGGTTTCTCAAAAACCCATTTATCTTTGTTATAATTATTTTTGCAATGCTCAAAGTGACATCTAGTTAGTTTTTAATACTTACTATCAAAAAGTCCTAACTAGGCTGGGGATTTAGCTCAGTGGCACAAGCAACTGCCTGGCAAACATGAGGGCATGAGTTTGATTTCTGGTACAAAAAAAAGTCCTAACTAATACAACCCACCTTCTCCTTCTTCATCCTCTTCACCTTCTTCCTCATCTTCCTCTTCCTCTTCCGGGAGGCTGTCTACTGTATGGCGGTCATCCTCATCCTCATCCTCTTCTTCCTCTACATCCACATCATCTTCATCATCATCTCCTTCTTCTTGCTGTTCTTCCTCCACTTCTCCTTCATCAGAATACTGACCTTCCTGGGGAACAGAATTCCGATCAGGAGAAATGGGCTCAAAGTAATCTTCTCTATGGGGAACATCCTCCTCCTTGTCACCAGATACTGAAAAAAAGTGATATTTAAGGCACAGATTATTTTAATGGCTTAAACAACAAAAGGTAACAGGACTAGACACTGCAGTTCTTAATGGCATTTTGAATGATTTAGTTCATAAATAACCTTGCTAAAAAAATGTCAGAATTACGTGCTTTTAAAAGACATTAAAAGCACACATTGTACTATTTTATGTTCTAGGACCAGAAGCTAATCCTTCTCTTTTTATCTACTAAGTAACTATATAAGCCCAACCCAGTGGTGCATGCCAGCAATCCCAGCAATCCAGCACTTAGGAGGATGAAGCAGAACTGCCACATGTTCAAGGTCAGCCTGGGCTACATAGTGAGTGACTTCAAGGCCAGCCTGAATTACACAGTGAGGCCCTACCTCAAAAAAATAGCAACTACAGATTTTTATCACTTCTACTACAAGCTTATTTTTAACTGGCATTCATCAGCACATGCCATTATAGAATATCAACACTTTATTTTCAAAGCCATGTTAGTACAGCTTCAAGTGAACTGATTTTTCTTTTTAACAAATTCATACGTTAACAGAAAAACACAAAGAAATACTGGACAAGATGAAACAGCAGCACAGAGCCTATAGTATGATTTGACTACCATGGTCTAAATTTTTTCCTTAATTAAAAAGTACCAATTAGCACTGATTACTTATACCTGGCAAAGGCATAGGTTCATCTTCATCATCATCAGGGGGAGGAGGCCCCGGAGGAGTTCTTGGTCCTCTTGGCTGTGGTCTTGGAGGGCTTCCATTAAACTGATCTTCTTTCTCACCATCAGCTAGAGGTTTATTAGAGACAGGAAAAAATGTTCAAATTATTAAAGTAGAATAAAATGAACGCATGAAAAATGTTTCTCATCATTTAAATTTTCCATCTTCAGAATTTATGAATAATACAAGCTTTTACTTTCTGAACTCTTAACAGAAATTCTAATTAATCTTTACTTTGGTACAATTTCTATTTCCCATATCAAGATACAATATATACAATATTGGACATAATCCTAGAAAACCTAGAATTTATTTTCACACAGGAAAATGAATACAAAATATTCAGCCTCATTTATAATAGCTGTATTTGACATAGCCAAAAACTGGAAACTACTCCAATGTTAATACATCAACAGTTAAACAAACTGTGGACTGAGTGGAGGATGTAGATCAATGGTAAAGCATGTGCTTACCATGCCCAGTGCCCTGGGTTCAATCTCTAGCATGGAGGTAGAGAGATGAGACACATGACAGTGATCATCCACAGTATGGAATACTTCAGCACTTTAGAAAAAAAGAACTAGTGATGTACTCAAAAAGCACGTGAACCATAAGGAAATTCTAACAGATGAAAAAAAGTTAATCTTGGGTCTGTGGGAATAGTTCAATGGCAGAGCACATTACAGCATGAACAAGGCCTAGGATAATCCTAAACACCATTTTTTAAAAAGTTAACCTTAAACAAATGCTATATAATTCCATTTATGGAACATTTCTGAAGTAACACAATCTAGAAATGATAAAGAGATTAGTGCCAAAGTTTATACATGATTGGGATAGGTTTACCTATAAAGGAGTAACACATTAATTTATTTAAAAAAAAGCAGCAGCAGCCAGGAATACAGATCAACCATAGTAAGTGCCTCTCTTGCAAGCATGAGGTCCAGAGTTCGATTCTCAGTACCAAAAAAAAAAAAAAAAAAAAAAAAAGAGGAAGGAATAACACAAGCAAATCTTAATTAGTTTTGTTTTGTTTTATCACCAGGGATCGAAGGTACCAGGGATCAAACTCACAACCACGCGCTTGCAAGCCAGGCACTTATGTCACTGAGCTAAATCCCCAACCCCAACACAAGCAAATCTTATGATAGCACAGCAGAGTTCCTCGATTATGATGGTGGTCATGCAAGACTGGCTACATATGATATTAAACTGAGACACACACACACACACACACACAAAATGCATGTCTCACTGGTGATAATCTAAACAAGCTCCACAGGTTGCACCAAAGACAATTTTCCCATTTTGATAGCATACCATAGCTATATATATAAGACATTACCATTGAGGGAGGCAAGAGAGTTACAGAGGATTTCCCTGCACATTTCTTTGAAATCCCTTGTGAATCTATATTTTCTTCAAAGTAAGATGTTGAAAAATATATCCACTTATTACATGTATTTTTAAATCTCTTTTTTTTTGGCACAGGATCTTAACTCTGTAGCTCAGGCTGGCCTCAAACTTGGAGATCCTCCTGCCTCAGCCTCCTAAGTGCTGGGATTATAGGTGTATGCCACCATGCCTGACTTAATTTTTTTTTTTTTTTAACTCTTTTCTGTGGTACTGGGAATCAAACTCAGGGCCTCACACTTTCCAGGCAGGCACTGTGCTGCTGAGCTACCTCCTTGGGCCCTAACTTAATTCTATTGAAGTTTTGG
This sequence comes from Dolichotis patagonum, assembly GCA_004027295.1. NCBI lineage: Eukaryota > Metazoa > Chordata > Mammalia > Rodentia > Caviidae > Dolichotis > Dolichotis patagonum. The sequence continues at coordinate 28,426 of PVJX010001913.1, read as the reverse complement.
GTCACAATAATTTGCACATATAGTTTTATGTGAATGAGCTTAATTGTAATTAGAAGAAAAAAGTTCTGGTGTTTTGCATAGCAGAACATATCTGTAATTAACTACAGGTGACAATAATGTGCTATTGTGTGTGTATATTTAAATCTAAAAGAAAAGATTTTTTTAAGTGTTTTGATCATAAAGCAGTAGTAATTATTTGAGGAGCTAGAGACCAAGATTTGAATGTTACCATGATCTGAAAGTCACATAAAGTATATACACATATAAAAATATCACCGACACGAGTAATTGCTTACATCAGTTAAAAAATCTTAAAATTAACAAATTTAAAATAAATGCGCTTATGTGTCAATTTCTTAAAAAGTCAGTAAACTAAAATCTTAGAATAGCAACTATATACATAGAGCACTAAGACTGAAGACACAAACAAAACACACGCAGAGCGTATTTCAAATAAAACATGCTATCTGTCCATAAGAGCCTCATGATTTAGTAAAAAAGACAAATAAGCACAGAAGAATGAAGAATTAAAAGAAAAAAGAAAAAGGAAAGATACACGGGTTACCAGGTAGATTATGACAGCAGTACAGCGTGTATTCACTATGAGAAAAAGAGCTCTCATTACATTATCATCTCAGGATTAAGAGATAAAAGGTGATTTTATCTGTGCTTGTGAAAGATTAATTGTTTTTGTTTTGTTTTGTTTTGTTTTGGTTTTTTTTGGCGGTACCGGGGATCGAACTCACGACCTCACACTTGCCAGGCAGGCGCTTATGCCGCTGAGCTAAATCCCCAGCCCGAAAGATTAATTGTAAGCAAAATATTTTTTCCTAGGGATCTCAATTACAATTTCAAAACATATTCTTGAATCTTTGTATTTCAACTCCTTATCTTGATTAATACCAAGGAAGAAGAGACCCTGGGCAACACAAGCCCAGGTGCTTGCTTAACAGAAGGGTAGCAACTGATTTGATCTGTTTCGCTTCCACTTAAGGGTGTGACATTAATCAAAAGTGGGAGAAATCTGTATCAGTTAGGATTTGTTCATATTTAAACAAATTTAAAATGCACTCCTGAAAACATTCCCTAATGTAAGTATTTCAGGAATATAAACTTTCTAACTATTCTTCGTTTCTTTTAGAGATAATTTTGTTTTAAAACCATGAATAAAAGCCAGATGTGACCAAATGTGACGGCACCCATCTACAATTCCAACCTCTCAGAAGGTTACAGCAAAAGTTGTCCAAACCTGATCGATCTCAAAATAAAAATAACAAGGGCCGCTGATGAAGCTTAATATGAAAGCCCTGGGTTCAATCCCCAGGACCACACACACACACACACACACACACACACACACAAGAATAACCACTGGGATGCACCATTATTAACACATTTTAAAAGGGGGAGAAAGGCCTGGGGATTTAGCTCAGTGGCATAAGTGCCTGCTTTGCAAGTGCGAGGTCGTGAGCTCTATCCTCAGTGCCAAAAGGGGGGGGGGGTCTATTTGGGTCAGTTTTTTTAAAGAAGAGAAAAATAAAAGTGTAAACACCTTACCATAAAAATGAATTCCTCCATAGCACTCCTATACTATAACAGTAAACCCACTGGAAAAAAAATTAGGGGAAAAATATCATGCATAATAGCACCAAGTAAACTTAAATACTCAAGAATTAACCTAAGGAACTGAACCATCTGTACAATGAAAATTACTCTGGAAAGGTGATAATCAAAGAGGACACCCGTTCCTGGGGTAGGCAGAACCAATACAGTCACAATGGCCTTACTTCCAAAAGTCACATATAGATTTAACACAAGCCAAATCAAAATTCCAACAGTATAATTCACAGAACTGAAGGAAACAATCCTAAAATTCATAAGGAACCAGAAGAGACCTAGAAAAGCAAAATCAATCTTAGGTAAAAAGAGCAAAGCGAGAGAACCTCGAATTATACAGCAATTGTGATAAAAAAAAAAAAAAAACAGCATGGTGCTGACACACAGACATGAGGATCAATGGAACAGACACAGGATGCAGATACAACTTCAAGCCAAAAACATACACTGGAGGAAAGATAGTCTCTTTAACAAACGGTGTGAGGCTATTGTGTTATGTTTGATATTATTGTATTTGAAACTATGCTCAACTATAGCAGAGTAAGAGATATGGTGTTAGCTACTGTTGATGTCCAGTTGTCTTAATGTAAAGTACTGTGTTGCCTATGTTGTCCTATTCTGATCTGCTCTGTACTGCCCCCTTTTGTTTCATTCTCTTTCAAAGAAAAAAAAAAAAAGAAAAAAAAAATGGTGTGAGGAAAACTGGTTTCTATATGCAAAGACTGAATGTAGATGCACCATCTCTCAGCATGTACTAAACTGAAATCAAAACAGATTAAATAACATATGTTAAAACAGAAACACTTTTTCTGAAGGTGTTGGTTTCAATCAGGAAGCTAAAGTGGTATCTTTCTGGGGCTATAGCTCAGTGGCACAGTGCCTGCCTGGTAAGCGTGAGGTCATGAGTTCAATTTCTGGTACTCTTCCAAAAAATAAAATTAAAATAAAAATAAAAATAAAAATAAAAATAAAAATAAAAATAAAAATAAAAATAAAGTGGTACCTTTCCGTGGTTCCTGGCCATTTCAGAACTTTAGATATGTAATGGTCGATTCTTTAGAAAGAACCCCCACCATGAGTCCACCCCTATGGCTCAGAGAAGAAGCCATGCCTATGGTGACCTCCTGCCAGAGGTCCAGAGGAATATAAGCTGCACAGACCCCAACTTGTGAACCCACTGCTGCAGGCCCAGAGAAATGGAAGCCACACCCACCAGTCAAACCAGTGAACCTGCTGCCATGGGCCCAAGGCCCCTACACCATTAGGGAGACAACAATGAGAAGGGTGCCCACCGGGAAACTCAGCTTGGAGGACAAAAAAACAGGGTGCAATCTTAGACTTCCAGTCTACCCAGAACAAATCCAGAAGACACAGACACAAAAAACATTAGGAGTCACACACCTGAAATCTCTGAAATGATAGCAACTGAAATAAACAGACAACTTAGTGCTTACTTTACAACCCTGTCTGGTGATCTGAGCATCTAGAGGATAACAACATGCATTACAGTACCCATAGCTGACTTCCTATTGTCTTGTTTTTGAAATCCAAAATCTTTCCCATTGTTTTGTTTTATTCTATTTAAAATTAAAAAAAAAAAAAAGCAGAAACAATTAACCTTGCTGGATGACAAAATAGTAACTCTTCAAAGTAATAGGCTTAGGGAAGACTTTCTCAACAGAACCCCAGTTACATAGGAAATAGTCCCAAGAATCAAAAAACAGGATGGTATCAAATTAAAAGGGTTGTGCACAGGAAAAAAAACAATCAAGTGAAAAGACAACCTACAGAATAAGAAAAAACTTGCCAGTGATTCATCAGAGGACTCAAAAGCTTAACACTGCTAGTCATTAGAGAAACATTAAAACAACACTGAGATTCTATCTCACTTCAGAAAAACGGCAACCATCAAGCACTTAACTAATAATAAATGTAGGAGATGTTGCACGGAAAAAAAGAACCCTTCTACACTATGGGAATGTAGACTAATACAAGTACTATGAAAATCAGTATGGTGATTCCTCAAAAATCTCAAACTAGAAACGCCGTTTGACCTATTTCCCTTCTTGGTAACTTCCTAGAAGAGTTAAAAACACCCTATCACAGCGATATTTACCCACAATGGAGTACTACTCTGCCATAAAATACCAAGTCGTTTGTGGGAAAATGGATGTACCCTGAGACCATTATGTTAGGTGAAGTAAATGAGATTCCCTAACTTATATACTACATAGTGTCAGTATCAATAAACAGCAAAATAAAAGATAGATAATAGGAAGAAAGGGGGCTAGGAGTTTAGCTCAGCAGCATAAGTGCCTGATTGGCAAACGCAAGGTCCTGAGTTCAATTTCTGGTACCAAAAAAAAAAAAAAAATAGAAGTAGGGAGATAAATCTTAAAGGGGAAAAGAATCAAAAGATAGAGGAGAGAAAGAAGGAAAAGGGGATGAAAAAAGAAAGATATTACATGTTCCAACTCCTCACAAGGAATGCAAACATTACCTACTGCACACATGAACTAATTTAAAAAACTAAATTACATTAAATTAAAAAACTAAATTCCTGTGGGGCATGGTGTCCCATGCCTGACACAAGAGGACTATCCAGTTTGAGACCAGCCTGGGCTACACAGTGAGTTCAAGGCCAGCCTGAACTAAACAGTGAGATCCTGTCTCAAAAAAAGAAAAAAAAAAAAAAAATAGGCTGGGGATATAGCTTAGTGGCATAGCACCCACCTGGCATGCATAAGATCCTGAGCTCAATTCCCAGCAGCTAAAAAAAAAAATCCTATCCAAAAGAACAGAATAATGGGCCAGAGATTCAGCTCTGTGGCATAAGCACCTGCCTGGTGAGCATGAGGTCATGAGTTTGATCCCCAATACCAACAACAACAACAAAAAAAAGAACACAATTATATAGATAACTTGTCAAGTCTTACATAATTTTTGTAAGATAGAAGAGTTCTTTGAATGAGCTTTTCTTACTGTAACAGACATAAACTTGATTGGCAAAAGCAAGTTTAAAATTCTCACCATGTTTTGGATTCCTTTTCAAACTTGGTTGTGGCTGGGGTGGCGGTGGAGGTGGAGGCGGGGGTGGCGGAGAGTCTCTGTCGTGACTTACCACTCTATCCACTGACCCATATATTGCCAGGGTCAGACAGTTGTACCAGCCTCTTAGCACCAGACCATCAGTATTCACCTGATTTTTAGGGGAAAATAATCTTTCAAATTAATGTTTTTGACATGTAAAATACAAATTAAAATCAAATTAGTTTATGTTTTATCTAATCTTTAAGAAGTCTTTATGGTGGCACATGCCTGTAATCCCAGCACTTGGGAGGCTGAAACAGGAAGATCTCTATGAATTTGAGGTCAGCCTAGGCTACATAGTAATTCAAGGCCTGCCTGAACTACACAGTGAGACTCTCATCTCAAAAAAAAACAAAAACAAAAACAACCTAAGGAAAGACAAGGCTGTACATGCCAGTAATCCCAGCACTCAGGAGTCTGAGGCAGGAAGATCATAAGTGCACGCCCAGGCTGGGCTGCACATTGAGTTCAAGACCAGCCTCCAGCACATAGCAAGACCCTGTCTCCAAACCTCCTTTCAAAAAAGTCCACTGTACAAAAAGTATCTAAGACAAAAATGACAGCAGATTTCTTGAATGTAATGATGTGTAATAGCTAAAAAAAGTCTAGAATAGGAAAAAAAGCCTGGGGGAGAAAAAAATCTTGGAAAAAAAAAAAGTCCACAAAATCTTGTAGTATTCTTTCTACGTACCAAAATATGCATGGATGTATATTTTACATACTGACATTATACTTTTTACTTTAAAGAGTATGGCTAACCAGAAGTATTAAACAAATTACTTTTGAAAAGAAACTTTCAGGGGGCTGGGGATTTAGCTCAGCGGCATAAGCGCCTGCCTTGCATGTGGTCATGCGTTCAATCCCTGGTACTCCTAAAAAAAAAAAAAGAAACTTTCAGCTGGGTATATAGCTCAACAACCTGACAAGCATGAGGTTGTGAGTTTGATCCCTGGTACCACAAAAAGAAAAGAAAAGAAAAGAAAAGAAAAGAAAAGAAAAGAAAAGAAAAGAAAAGAAAAGAAAAGAAAAGAAAGGAAAGGAAAGGAAAGGAAAGGAAAGGAAAGGAAAGGAAAGGAAAGGAAAGGAAAGGAAAGGAAAAGAAAAGAAAAGAAAAGAAAAGAAACTTTCTTCTAAAAAGATGCAAAACCTTACCAATGTCATTAACCCTCAACATTTCCTTATTAAAACAATACAGCTTTCAGAATTCACCTACCCTGATAGCTGGGTCCTCAATGAGAGGTAGTCAGAGGAGACATGACATTATCATTCCCTTCTCACAAATAAGAAAATATGCACTAGAAATCAAAACCTGACTTCTGAATTCTCTCCACTGCACCTCACTGGGTAAAGATAAAGCAGTAAGTCACTGAAGCCCCTTTTGTAGGAACAAAATGAGTGAAGCAAGCAAAATAAACTTACTCGCTTTATAAGACTGTACACTTAAAAAAGACAGGTGGGGAGTGGGCTGGTATTTAGCTCAGCCGCATAAGCACCTGCCTGGCAAGCGCAAGGTCATGAGTTTGACCCCTGGTACCAAAAAAAAAAAAAAAAAACAAGGACCATGGTAGGGACAGTTCAAAGACTATACCCAGGTACTGACAGCAATCCTATCTGACTGGAAGATAAACCGATGAGGAAGATAATGTTTAGTCTAAACAAGATGCAGAGGCATCAAATACACATGACTCCCAAATTCAAGCAGCAAAATGAGGAGTCCCATATTAGACCCCAATTACTTCGCATTTGAGATCTGCCACTAGACGCCTCTACCATGGCATTTGATATATAAAGAAATAAGGTATACGTCTCATTGGAAAGAAGAAATATGGAAAGTGGAAATTTTTTTAGAAATCTTAGTTAAGGCAGAGTTGGTATCTCAGAATTACTTGCCTATAACTTCTGAACTTAATCCAACTATATGAATGAAGGAAAGGCACAAATGCTAGCTTCTTCCAGACTCAAGTACACAATGGGAAGACCCTTACGCCTCAGATAGAGAATGACACTACAGTGTTCATTTTGAAATAGCATCTGAATGCAAAAGAGACTCGTAGGCAAGAAATGCCACTGTACAGCACTAGAACCAAATTCTGCCATCACTGGTTTGTTTGGGTCAAAACTGAGACAGGAATAAATAGTAGTGATAAGGGGAAAACTAACTTCCACAATTACCTTTGAGTTGGGTCTAAAGATGATAGAAGTACTCTCATCATATTCCAAGCTGCCAAAAGAATAGGAATAAATACACAAGTTCAAACACTGAAAATCACAGATCATAATGAAGTCTTTCTAGATTCAAACACCTTAATATAATCAAACACTAGATTTTTATTTCAATTTAATTAACCACAAAGTCTGGGTTTCATTTAATGTCCACCCAAACATTACCAAGAAAAAGTACAACTCAAGATCCCAAAGATTCTGATTTGATGCCTGATTTGATGTAGAATAACTACAGACATCAATATTTTTACAAAAGCACCCAGGTAAATTCTACTGTAAAGCCAGAGTACACAACTGCATTATAATTTTATAAAAATGGGTATTAAAACCAAAACCGAAGAAAAATATTCTAGGACTAGAGTTTAGCTCAGTGGTACAGCACAGACTTAACATCCGCAAGGCCCTAGGTTCAATCTCTAGCAACACTAAAAAAAAATAAAAGAAAAAGAGAAGTACTGTTTGATGTCAGAATATACTGACATTAAAACAACCAACTTTAATAAATCTAACATGTATTAAATAATATAAAAAGAGTGATCTATTAACAAGTTTCACTTTATAAAATGTGACCATGAATTTTCAAACTGTGCAGTGGTATGATGTAGAAGACACAGAAAATATTAGTTCTTGTTGTGCTATGTAATTTTTTCCAAATTATGTTACCAACAAATGATGTGACAGTATGTGTACAAGTATGCACAATTAAAAAACAAAAGATGACTAATGTTTCACACAGTAATATTTTTATTTTGTAAATAAAGTCAAAATCCTATCAGGAATTTCACACTAATTTCATACTGGCAACAAATACAATTTAACCCTGCATCCTTGGATCTACTACTAGATACATTCTTTTCTTCTGTCTAAGGAATAACAAGGTTTGCCTCCTAACTCATGAGTTCCAGACGAAATTACCTCGAAGGTACATACCTTCCCAACCTATCGAAAACCGGAGCACTTGGTTTGCTTACATTATTGAAGAATAAGTCTAACTGAAAGGTGTGCGGAGATGTCTCCCTGCAAATGAAACAAGGTCAAAATTCTAGCCTTTTAAATAACTGAAATGACACAGTTAAGTACCAACTTAAGGGTAATTCTAAGATTCAGTCACAACAGTCCTAAAATTTACATAAAAATATGCAGTTAATTGATATTTAATGAAATCATATCCAATTCTCAGACAGCCAGCTGTTCATGTTAAGAATTATTAAGGATAAAATTTTAGCTGGGCATGGTAGCACACACCTGTAATCCCAGCACTCAAGAGGCTGAGGCAAAAGGATTGCTATGAGTTCCAGGCTACCCTGGGCTATAGAATCAACTCAAGGCCAGCCTGAACTACACAGCAAGACTCTGTCTCAAAAAAAATAAAATAATAATAAACTAAAGTAAAATAAAATTTTAACCATCTTTCACCTGATATTTGGTATTTACATTAAACATTTTTAAGACAAATGCTATTGTAATTATCTAATTGGATAATTCTTTATATCATTTCCATTTGTTAACAAAAAATCTTAAATTAACTTCAAGTTGAACATTATAATTATAATTTCTTTTCAACTTAGCCCACATTAATATAGACTATAATAATAACTGTAGCAGTAGAGCCCTCAATTGTAATTTAAAGCATAAATCTGTCAGTTCAGTTTCAAGCATTCAGTGTTAAAGACCCTGTTAAAGACAACTGGTTCCACCTAGGAACTCTGTCTCCACTCTCCACTCACTCAAGGAGGACGAGCCAGGCAGATTTTCTAACTTGCCTACCCTGCAGCCTTCCGCATGAGAGCCAGGAAAAGGAGACACAGTGTCCACCTCACAATACCGTATTTAAAGGAGTAAGACAGGAGTTCTATCAGATTCACAGACCACCTCTAAAAGAACATCCCTGACACCGAAATTTCTGCAAAAGGACAAAAAGCAGACACTGAAAAGCAGAGCTAGTTATAATTTGTCTACTACTGGGGGGTTGGTAATTATAGGCGTAAGATTAAAGCCAATTTAATTTACATTAGACTGAAATTTTTCTACACTTGATATAAAATGATAGCTATATATATATATATATATATATATATATATATATATATATATATCACAGCATTTTTAACTTAAATTCTTAGGTGAACCTAAAATCTTGATTTGAAACACTATATAGTTTATTGATCATTTACGCAACAATGCAAACAGCAGAAAGTAAAATGTCCAGAGCGCTATCAAAAAGATTGCATGAAGAAATAAAAAGTTCCTACTTTTTCTCCTTCTGGTAGAAACAAAAAATTCAATCTGAAAAGGCAATACAGTGAAAAAAGCCGAGCATGGTGGTGCACTCCTGTAATCCCAGCACTTGGGAGGCTGAGACAGCAGAATCATTTGCAAGTTTGAGACCAGCCTGGGTTACAAATCGAGCCCAAGGCCAGCCTGAACTGCACAGCAAGACCTTGTCTCAAAAACACACACACAAAAAAAAGTAATGTGGTGATAAAACTCAGGAGGAAACTGAGAAAATATTCCTGTCATTCAATCCACTTCTTCCTGGGTGCTATTTCTATGAAAACTCTGATAATATGCAAATAAAGCATTTTTCAAGAGCCTGCTTGTTTCAAGAGTTTGTTCGTTTGTTTTACAGCTAGGGATCCAACTAGAGCCTAGCCCAAGCACTCTATTGTTGAGGCACACCCCAGTCCAAGAACACGTTAATCACACCATTACTCATGGGTTTCAAAACTAAAAATCTTGGGCCGAGGATTTAGCTCAGTGGCTTAAGCGCCTGCCTGGCAAGCGAAAGGTCATGAGTTTGATCCCCAGTACCAAAAAAAAAAAAAAAAAAAAAAAAAAAAACTAAAAATCTTCTAATGGCCCCCACACAAGAGATGTCAAATGAATTACAGCACAGTCATTCATCAGACCATGCAGCTATTAAAATCACATATTCAAGTAATATTTAATACTGTGAAAGTACTTCTCACATAACATTAAACACACTAAGTAGTACTATATAGTGGAGTCAGAGTAGCAGCACACATTTACTTTACCCAAATTCAACCACGCACACCAACAACTCTAGTCTCTTCTTCCTGTCTTTCCTCCGCATCTTAGACCCAGATCCCAATGTGTCAAGAAACAAAAGAGTGGTTGAAATGCAAGTTCTTTTTTTTTTTTGGTACTGGGGATTGAACACACGATCTCAAACTTATAAGGCAGGCGCTTATGCCACTGAGCTAAATCCTCAGCAAAATACATTAATTCTTTACTTTTGAGTTCTCAAAGGCTGAAGTGTTGATCATAAAAAAGTGATTTGAAGAAATCAAGAGCTGAGCCAGCCATGGTGGTACATCCTGTGATCCCAGCAAGTGGGAGGATGAGACACAAAGATCAAAAAAGTTAAGGCCAGCTTGTACAACTTGGCAAGATTCTGCTCAAAACACAATAATGAAAAGGGCTGGGATGTAGCTAGTATAATCTGGTACCCAGTACCACAAGAAAAGGAGAAAAAAAAAAAAAAAGAACAATAGTAGTTTGATTGCATTAGACTTTTATTTTACAACTTACTGGTTCTACATACATACTCATACAAACACATACTAATAACATGCCAAATGCTGTTAGGATTCTCTCAGGATGGAAAGATTATAGGAATTTTCATTTTACCTATGTATTCCTGGATTTTATTTTATTTATTTTGTTGCAGTTGTTTTGAGTCAGTCTTGGCATTCAGGCTAGCCTCAAACTTGATGCAACCCTCCTGCCTCAGCCTCCCTGGAACTGCGATTATAGGCATGTACCACCATGTCCAGCTTTACAGTGTAGAAAGGGGAGGGGTATGCTTTTCTTGCATCTTCAGTAGCTGTTATTTCAAACTAATTCTATTTTCAAGAACACTGTTTATTTGATTATGCCATCCCAGAGTATTTTGGAAACTCTAAGCCTATTTTGACTTTTTTCCAAGAGGATGAACAAAGAAAAGCCTTACCTACTATTTAGGTCAATAATTCCTCTTTTCAAATTATGATTATATATGCAGGATACAGAAACCTTAAGAATTGATTACAATGTACCAGAACCATAACCCAGTGAAACTGCAGCGTTTTAAAACTTGGAAAAAAGTACCTTAAATTTTTGCACTGAACAATACGTTTCACAACTTATATGCCCATCAGCCAAATAGGTAAAAAAGATGTGGTATTTTTCTAGAATGGAGTACTACTCAGCCATAAAGAAAGATAAACTTGAGACTTTTATAGGTAAATGGATACAACCAGAGACCATACTCATAAGTGAAATAAATTAGGCTTGCATGTGTAATCACCATATTGCTTCTCTGGTATGAGAAGCTGAAAGATAGATAGATAGATAGATAGATAAAGAGAAAGAAAGAAAGAAAGAAAGAAAAGAAAAGAAAAGAAAAGAAAAGAAAACAAAAGAAAAGAGAAAAGAAAAAAAAGGTAGATAGTTAAGACAGTTACACTATTAATTTCTCTCAGTTCATTACTAATATTGCTTGGACAACTGAACGCAGATATCTTGTACTCTGAGTAACTAAAGATAATAATATGCAATGTATTAACCATTGCTACCCTCCTATTGTTTTGAATTTTTCTCTTTAAAATTAAATATATTTAATTATATATAAATATACTTATATATTTAATTATATATAAATATATTTATATATTTATATATAAATGTATTTCTATATAAATAATTAAATGTATATATAAATATATAAGTATATATTAATAAATAAATATATATTTTATTTATATACATATATATGTTTTAGGGGCTAGGAATGTAGCTCAGTGGTACAGCATCACCCTACCATGCGTGAGGTCCTGAGTTTGAACCCCATCATCAAAAAAGAGATGCATTCCTAATAAAGTTATCAGTCAAAAAGCAGTTTTACAAGAAGGGTTAACTTACCCATACGCTCTGTTGTCAGGTAGGCTGCTATGGGCTCTTACCCCTGGGGGTATGACTCGGACTTCATTGATATAAACCACACATGGAAAACGAACCACGTCTATATGAGAACTTTGCTTTAAAAAAATAAAGGTGGGGGGACACATGGTAAGCAAAACACTATTTCTCAATTCAAAATGTACCCATCTTTTAACTTCAGCATGGCAAAAATAACCTTCCATATGGTTAAATATATTTTATTACTTACAGTGTGTACATACGTATTTTTTCAAAAAACAGCTGAGACAATATACATCAAGTCTGTCAATTACTATACCATTCTTTGCAGTGCATTTACCTATATTGTGATGTTTTGCTTAAATCAATACAAACCAAAAGCTCTTACCTGTAACCTCTGAAGCCCACTGCCTTTCAAAATCCTGAGGTTCTGAATTCTCAGAAAGATAATACTACACGACAGACACAAATACTGTATATTTCTTACGATCACTACCTTATAATCAAACATTAATATTTCTGCAGCTATATGTACCAACATTCACACTGAATAATGACTGTAACTAAAAGCCAGGCGTGTGTCACACATCTGTAATTCCAGCACTCCGTGAGGCAGTCACAAAAGCACTGACAAGTCTGAGCCTAGCCTGGGTAACCTAAGAACTAAGCGAGATCTTGTCTTAAAATTTTATAGAACTGAACACTTTCACTATGCATATCTAAAATGTACCAATAGAATCTGATTTTAAGAATTAAACAATTTAAAAAGGGGGACTAGGATGCAGCTCAGTACAGAGACTGAAGGTCCAGTAACAATATACCCCACACAGAAAGTATCTTACTACATCGTATTACTTCAAATCAGACTACACAGCCAAATGAATTCAGGGCAGATTTTTCTGGTATTTTTTATTTTCTGAATTATAAATAAGATACTCCAGATTTGTATTTAGATTAGCTTAGTTTGCTAAACTTTACATATCAACTAACATCAAGAAATCAGAGAAGCCATTTAGATACTGAATAGCTGAGGTAGCTTTCCTGCCAATTTTTTTTAAAAATCCACAGAGAGTACCACAATAAACGAAATGGGGAGATATATTATATTCATACTTATCTCTATGTGACATCTGACACAATAAAACAAATGCAGCACTCATGGTAAGTAATAAAAAAAGAATTTCGCATTATTTTTGGACTTATTTACATTAACATTTCCTAGAAGTTCAGTCAACTATCATTTTACCTGGTGGTCAATATCATGAGAAAAATGTGTCACATTCTTTACATCTAGAAAGGGTAACTCTTCAAACTGCAGAGAATATTAACCACATCAACAGAGCAAAAGAACATGTTAGTGCTCCTAAAATCCTGAAATGTGATGGAGGAAAGCACTGTAAATTTGTAAACGGGATGTGGTAGCATATGCCTGTAATTCCAGCACTTGGAAGGCTGAGGCAGGCAAGAAGATCACTGAGAGTTTGAGTCCAGCCTGGACTACAAAGTGAGTTCAAGGCCAGCCTGAACTGCACAGCAAAACCCTGTCTCAAAAAGACAAAAAATAAATTAAATAAATAAATCTGTACATGTTTTGGGTTTCTGCACATGTGTTACTGGGGACCTGACCCACAACCACGCTACATCCTGAACTTTTTATTGCTTCATTTTGTTTTTCATAGTGCTGATCACGGAACCCAGGGTCTTCACACTGACCTACATACTTAGCCCTTTTTTTTGTTTCTTTTGGAGACAGGGTCTCGCTATAGCCCAGGTGAGCCCTGCACTCAGTGACACTCCTGCTTCAGTCTCCTGAGCGCTCAGACTACAGGCATGCAATACCACACTTGGCTCCCTTTTTAAATTTTGAGACAGGATCTCACTAAATTGCTAAATTTACTAAGCTGGGCTTGAACTTCCAATCCTCCTGCCTCGGACTCCTAGAAAACTAGCAACACACGAGCCTGATTCCCAGCCCTTTGTTTTGTTGTTTGAGACAGTCTTGGTAAATTTCCCAGGCTATTCACCAATTTGTAATCCTCCTGCCTCAGACTCCTGAGTAATTGGGATTATAGGTGTGCACCACCTTGTCCAACTATTTTTGCATTTTTAATATGCAGATTGATATATAGGTATAAATATCTGAAAATAATTTTCACTGTTCAAATGCATGTAAGGAACTAGAGGTGCAGTTCAACTGTAAAACATGTGCCTAGCATGCAATAAACTCTGGGTTCAAGAAACTGCAACTTTAGCACCACAAATTAATTAATTCACTTTAAACTTTCACAAACATAAAACTTGATAAATGTAGGCTCAGGATACAGTTCAGCAGGGTCATGAGTTAGATTTCCAATAAAAAAAAAAACCCCAAAACATGATAAATGCAAAGTGCTAGTTGGATTCCTATACCCATTTCTTTCTCCTCTAGAGATGTTCTGGCTGGGTACAAGTCAGCTAAAGACTATTTCCCAGGCTCCTCAGAAATAAACACAAACATGTCCTTCCTGAAAGCTGATCAATGAGATACAAAGGGAAATTCAGGCAGGTCTGGGTCATATCCTTGGGGGGGGAGGGGAGGCTGAGCCTTGCAGACTCTCCTTCCACTTATTCCAACAGTCTACCTGTCTTTTCAGAACACCAATGTCAGGATGAGCTATGACAGACAAAGCAGGCAATATAGGGTCCCCAACACTGTGTAGAAGAGTCAGATTGCCTCTAAATTATTTCCATTCAGATTACTGAAACAGAAAACCCTGTATATGTAAAATTATCACTATGCAGACTCTTGCTATAGCAGCTGAACTTGTATCCTAATTACAAAGATACCTTAGGTAGCCAATAAATGTTGTAGTACATAAACTAAAGAAACATCAAACTTTCGTGCTATACTGCATCACCCCCCCCCTTTTTTTTTTTGGTTTTGAGACAGGGTCTTGCTACGTATTTGTTCAGGCTGGCCGCCAACATGTGACAATCCTTCTGCCTTCTCCCAGTACTGGGAGTACAGATGTGTGCCAACGCCCCCCCCCAGCTTTATACTTCCCTCTAATATCAAAGTCTTTTACTTATTCTACTACATAGAAGATGACTTACTGTTAGGGTTTATACCTAGACTTCTCCCCACAGTCTCATGTGCTCAAAGCCAGGGCTTTTGCAAGGCGACTGAATCATGAGCGTTCTATGTAGCTAAATGTGACAGGATGTGGGGCTTCATTGGAAGAGGCAGATCAGCAAGGTGTGACCTAGAAGTGTGTATCTCCCTCCTGGCTCCTCCTCCTCTCTGCTTCCTGGCTAAGAAGATGTGAGGTTTCCTCTACCCAGGTCCTTACACTATGCTGACCGCCATGCAAGCACAAACTTCTAAAACATGAATGAAAATAAACCTCTCCTCCTAGTAAGTTGTATCTGTCAGGTATTGTGACCAAGTAACAAGAATGTAACTAAAATTTTAGTACTAGCCCATAATCTCAGCACTCAGGAGCAAGAGTTTGAGTCAGCCCATATAGCTGAGTTCAAGGCCAGCCTAAACAACACAGTCAAACCCTGTCTCAAAGATTTTGGTACCAGAGAAATGTGATTGTTGCTGTGATGACATGACCACACACATGGTTAAGAAGCCTTTGGAACTTGTTGGCAAAAATTTAGAAATGTTTGGAGATGCCAGCTGGGAAAAAAAACATAGAATGCCAAAGCCACGCTTGATGGTCAGAGCTCAGAAGACCAGAATGCTGACAGAAATGCAAGTGACAAGGAACAGGTTCAGGAGGTTTCAGCTGGGAACAAGGACTCCACTACTGGTAGCTGGACTGAAGTCCATATGTATTATTTTCTGGCAAAAAAAAAAAAAAAAAATCTGTCTACATTTTGCTCATCTTAAAACTTTGCAGGAGACTGAGATTAAGACTAGTGAACTAATTAATTTGACAAAGGAAATGTCAAGGCAGCCCAAGGTTAGGCTGTAGGATGGGTACTACTGGGGATTTATAGCCAGGTCTATCTACATTGAAAATTGAGAGCAAAAGCAGAGCTGAATGATTTTAAATTCTCAGTTTTGCTTGAAAAGAAGGGCCTATAAAGTTCTGGCAGAGAAGAGCTTGGTCACTAAAAAAACTAATATAAAAAGCCTTTACAACTGGACAATTGGAAAGATGCCTCACAGGCACTTCAGAAATTAGCAAGACCCCACCATCACAGGCTATAGGGCTTAAAAATGAAAGCCTCTGCTCTGAGAAGACAGCCCCAGAGAACTAGCCACCCAGGTTCTACAGCCACAATTCAAACCTCCACATCACCCATGTGGTGCTAGTTTTACAGGAATGTGGAATACAAGAAGTGTGGGATCAGGGAGGCTTCCACCAGGATTTCAGAAGAAGGTCTGAGAAGCCAGGCAGTGTGTGCCTAAAAGGGGAATGTGAAACTCAAGTTGCAGTGGAGATCTGAAGATTTTGGAGAAGACAGGAATGTGGAATGTCTGCTAAGAAAGGCTCAAGAGTAATCAGGTGGCCATGGGGACAACAGGAGGCTCTGCCTGAGGGGCAACGCCATCTAAGCCATTTTGAGTTCACAACTTGCAGCGACTTGCCCCAAGGGCTTGCTGGACAATGAACACAAAGCTACAAGATTTAATGTGTGCCCTGCCAGGTTTTGGTCTTGTTTGATCCCATTCCTTTCTATCCCCCCTTCCTCTCTTTTGGAATGGGAATGTTTACCCTGTGCCACTGTATGTCAGAAGTGTTTAACTGTCTTGATTTTACAGGAGCTCAAAAGCCAAGAGCTTGCTTTGAGTATCAGAGGAAACTTGGTACTTGGGATTTCTCAACAATGCTAGAATTGTTAGGACTTTCACAGTGCTTAAGAGATGGACTAAATGCATTTTGTATAAAAGATGCAAGTAAATCTTTGGTGGTAAAAGACAAAAATGTTAGGGTTTATATCACCTACCCCCCTAAAAAACTCATAGGGAGGCCCTTATTGAACCATGTGACTGGGGTCTGGTTGAAGAGGCAGGTTACTGGGGCTGTGAACTGGAGGGGAATACTGCATCTCCTCTGGTTCCTTCTTTCTCTCTCTGCTTCCTGGCTGCCAGGACAAGAGCAGCTTTCCTCTGACCAGGCCCCTTTCACCCTTCTACCATGTAGCTGACTATGAAAGGACTAAAAGTTCTAATAAACCTCTCCACCTTTAAATTGCAGGCATCACGTATTTTGTCCCAGCAAAGAGGAAAATGACTAAGAAGTTATGAATCCTCATTAGTGTATACAAATAAAACTTGGAATAAACGTTTATCAACTCTATCCTCCTCAACCCTATCCTCTACTAATGAATGGTATTACTAGTTAGGGTATAATCATTGTGGACCTTGGGGTGGGGGGATACATAAGGAGTTTTCAAACAGCCTTTTTTTTTTTTTTTTTTGTACCGGGGATTGAACTCACAACCTCACGCTTGCCAGGCAGGCACTTAAGCCACTGAGCTAAATCCCCGGCCCTCAAACAGCCTTTCAAAATGTAGTTTAAAAACAGAAGTTTCTATTTTGTTGTTGTTGTTGTATTTTTGTTGTTGTTACCACTCCTGTTAAAAAAAAATTTTAAACAGGTATCAAAATGTCTATTATGTTCCAAGGTATACTAGATTCTGAGGAAACAAAGATAAGACAAATTCTGCCATTAAGGAACAGATAACCTATTGTAGCAGCAAACTGCCAAAATACAAATGTATATTTGATGCTATGAAAACACAGAGGGGTACTTACTTAGCACACGTTATGAGGAAGCATTTGTCAGGGGGACAAAAGAAGCAAAAGGGAAGGTTTCCTAAAAGAAGTGGCACCTGAGCTAAGTAAGTTACGTGAAAACATCAGAAAAAAGAGCTCCATGGGCAAAGGGAGAAAGCATACACAAAAGGAGTCCAAACAAGAACTTGAAAGAGTCAAGAAATCACATACACAGTTCACTGTGACTAGAGGGCAAAACGGTGGAGAAAACCAGGACAGCGTCCCTTTGCATAACCAATAGACTACAAAAAAATTTAAATTTTTCTCCCATAACAAAATGACAATCCCTAATCTGTATCGCCTTCTAGGACCTCTTTCCAGAACCCAGGCAGTTATACCCAGTGGCCCATAGGGTGAAGTTAGCCTGGGAAACTTACTTAGACTCTGTCTCAAACAATTTTTGAAAGGGAGATGGGGTTTGAAGATATAGTTCAGTGCAAAGGCCCTGGGTTCAATTCCTAATGCAAAGGAAGGGGAAAACAAGGGAAGAAAGGAGGGAGGCAGGCAGGTTGTCAGGCAAAAAAACCACAAATCTAATTGGTGATTCATTTAGCACCACTGAAGGACTTCACTTGTGAAACTTCAGTAAGCTTATCTTCCCTAAGATTAGAAATTACTTGGACAAGGACAAGGAGTTTTGTTTATTTCTGTTTGTACTACCTCTCCTAGAACTATACTTTCACCTTCAAAAGTATTTCTCAAAAATAACTGTTAAAGAGTGAGACATGGAGGCACACAACTGTAATACCTTCACTTGGGAGGATGAGGAAGGAGGATCACTTCCAGTTCAAGACCAGCCTGCACACAGCAAGACTCATAGTAAATAAATACATGTTAAGAAGACTGAGCCATAAGTCAATGGTAGAATGCTCAACTAGTATGCATAAGGACCTAGGTTCCATTCCCAGCACACCAGCCAAAAAAACCCCTACAAAAGTTAAGTAGTAAGTAACTGTTAAACAGATTCCAAGCTTCCTACTGGGGAATCTGTTTTAGTACTAACCACACCAAAAACTAAAATTATCTTATTCCCAACAAAAAGCACTTCCATGCTTTTCCATTACTATCAATGGTCCCACCAGTTCTCTAGTCTCTACAATAAGAATTCTATCATTTTAACTACACACAATCAGCTGTCATCCTATCATTCTGTATCCAAAACATGTCTTCTGTATACTCCTTCCTATTTAATCCCACTGGGACACAATATGACACAGCTTTAGAATTAGGAAATTGGGTGTTGGTATACCTTCATCTATCTATGCCACTTCATCTATCTAGGCCACAAGTTGCCTTTCATACTCAGTTTCTTTAACTATAAAATGAGGATAATCATCTGGAAAAACTGATAAAAGGACCAGAGATCATCTATTTAAATAATCAAAACAATGTGTCTGGCACAGTTTACTCAGTAAATGCTAACAAGTATTAATTCCCATTTGGAACTTGAACTTTCATTACATCTCACTTTTTCTTCCTGATTTTATCTCTTCTGTTTTCTCTGTAACATTTTAGATATTACTGACCAGTTAATTCAGTTTACTAATCATATAATTTGTCTACTCAAAATCTATCCACTTCCTACAAAAAGTTTACACTCTACTGGACATTCAATCCTTGAGCTGGCTTTGAACTGCCTAGTTGTCAGTTCACACTGCTGGTTGGGCATACCCCAATAGAGGACTTACTACTCAAGAAGAATGTGTTCCTTACCTAACTGCATCCGTGAAACATTTCCTATTCCACTAAAGATCAAGTTCACATGCCAAGCACCTTGATAAAATCTTCCCTAATATTCTCAAGTGAAGAGTGATCTCAGCCCAGCAGGGTGGTGCACACCTGTAATTTGCACACTACTGACAGGCAGGAAGCAAAAGGATCAAAAATTCCAGCCCAACCTGGGCAACTTACGGATTTAGCAAGATCCTGTCTCAAAAAATTAAAAGGGCTGGAAATTTAGCTCAGTATAAAGGCCCTAGGTTCAATCCTCAGTACTGAGGGGGAAAAAACATTTCTCTCCTCTGATATCACACAGCATTACTATGCACAAAGGTAACTAAGTAAATATCAACTGTGGCCCTAAAGTGTCAGCCGATAGGTACTCTGGAAATAACATGATAAATTCCAAGCAATTTCCACTGTGCCTTGTGGTACATTAATCACATTCTAATTTACATCATAGATTTTGTAACACTAATCTATAATAATTATCAACTTTTTGAGAACAGACATTTCAATACTTCTAGCTCCCATAAACCTTTACTCCTTCAAGACTCAGTCCCAAACCCTCTCTTGTCACCTACATGAGAAAGTATTTCCTTCCTGACCATTGCACAGTCCTCAAAGTTTGTCTAAAAATGAATGAAGGAGGGTGTAGGTAGTACATGGCTATACTCTCTGCTACTCAGGAGGTTGAGGACAGGAGATCACAAAATCAAGGCAGCCTGGAAAAATTAACAAAATCCTGTCTCAAAACAAAATTTTAAAAGAACTGGGGATGTAGCTGAGTGGTAGAGCATACTTGGAGCTAAATCCCCGGTACGAGCAAAAAAAGATTAAATAAATGATGAATGAAAATCAAACTTGCTAAACACAATAGGTTTATTCCAATACAGCTACTGCCACCATTGTAAATTTTCTAAAGCCTTGCTGAAATTATAGTCAAAATATAGCAGTCACTAAACAGTGCTAACTGACCCACATAAAAAAAAGGTTATAAACAAATTCCCTGTCACTAAAATATGCTAATCTAAAATTCTCCAACTTGCTGGGCATGGTTGAGCACGCCTGGATTCCCAGCACTCCAGAGGCTGAAGCAGGAGGATCACTGCAAATTCCAGACCAGACTGGATTACAAAACGAGCTCAAAGTCAGCCTGAACTGCACAGTGAGACCCTGTCTCAAAAAAAAAACAAAAACCTCCAACTTTTGACTTTTACAGACCTATCAACCATTACATAAATGATCAACATTATCAACCACTACCCATATTACTAGTCTATAAAAGAAAGAATATTTTAAACATTTTCATTCAAATATTTATTGGTCACCTATATTTTCCTAGGTACTGTCCGAGGCACTGAAGACAGAGCTGAGGTCAAAAAGACACTACTTATCCTCAAAGAGCTTAATAGCAGAACACACTCTTGCCAGCTGCCTGTAATCCCAGCTACTTAGGAGATAGAGAAAGGAAGATCACGAGTTTGAGACCAGTCTAGGCAACTCAGTAAGCTTTGCCTCAAAAACAAGATACAGAACCGGGCGTGGTGGTACACGTCTGTATTCCCAGCACTCAGAAGGCTGAGGCAGAAGTATCGCCGTGAGTTTCAGGCCAGCAGAGACTACAACAGTGAGTTCAAGGCCAGCCTGAACTACACAGCAAGACTGTCTCAAACAGCCAAAAATAACAACACCTAGGGCTAGAAATAGCAATACAGGAAAAAAAAAAAAAAAAAAAAAAACCAACTAGGCCAGCACTCCCTAAATTCAATCCCTAGTACCAAGGTACCTAATCTTCATAAAACGCAAAAGGAAATAAATTACCTCTGAAAAGATAACAGTTCTCTAAATCGATAAATTTATTTAAGCTAGAAAAAAAACAGGCTGTATTTTCTTTCTTTCGCAGTTACTCTGTAGTTTTTGTTATTCTGGCCAACTTTCAACTACATTTGATTTAAGCACTGCAGAGCCATTCATACGCTCAGAGACGCTTGAGTAATCTGGTCCAGACAGCTCCACAATTGCCACCCTCGCCGCTCTTTGGACAACGTTTATGCTCTGTGCAGACCATAATCCTCTCTGCAACTCTCCTTACTTCGGACTCTCCGGGTAAAGGAGACGTAAGTGTCTCAATGCCCTAATGTGTGAAATCTTCCCCCCGAAGTATTCAAGTTACATGACAAACTGAGGACGCTGCGATGCTCAACCGGAAAGCGTCAAAAAGGAGAGGAGAGACGTCGCAACCTGGGGACCCCGAAGGCAGCGCGAGCTACTCGAACCTGTGCACTACTGTCAAAGACGGGCTGCCAAGACGCCCCCCCACCCCTCCTGAGATAAACTCGAGAACCACGACCACGCAGGAAAAAGAGTAAAAATAAGCACTACCAGCCGAGCAGCCAGCTCCGCATAGGCGCGGGGGGCGCGAGTGGCAGCAGGAGAGGCAGGGGCCACCGCCCTCCCCCGGAGAGGCGCTCACACCCAGACTGGTGGCAGGCGGTGCTAGTGAGGATTCCGCGCGGCGAGTGCTAAGAGAAAAAGTCCAGGGCGCCTAATGGTATTTTAAAGAGTCCTCACGTCTAGGAACGGGGTCGGGATGGCGTCGCCAAATCTTACCTCAGCGCTCGGATGTTTAAAAGTATCTAAAAATAGCAGCTCCATCGCCGAGTCCACCGCCATGTCTGCCGCGGGCGGGGGACCGGGGTAGACTTCCGGGGCAGCGCTCGAGTCTCGGAGACACTGGCTCCGGCGAGGGAGAAACCACAGCACTTCCGGTGGCCGCTGCGCTCGCGCCCCAAGCTTCAGCCTATCCCAACGCGTCTAGCGGACAGGACTCGATGGCCCCGCCTCCTCCAACGCGGCGGAGGGCGCTCTCTAAACGCAGAGTGACGCAGTAGGGGAGAGGGGAGGCCTACGGGGTATCCAGTGGTCCAAACCCCGTCGTTCCGCCGGGTTTTGGAGCTATGTAGATCTCCTGAGGCGCTGGGTGGAGCTGGAGGGGGAAGGGGTTACTAAATGCTGCGGGTGCTGAGTGCAAGTCACCAGTAACTCTCCGGAAAGCAACATTTCCAGCCTGAGAGGGGGAAAAAGAAAAAAAGAAAAACACGCAGCGAAAGCGATAAGTATGACACTGTTCTTAAAAAAAAGAAAAAACTCTTGTCTCAGCATACGAAGAGATTCTTTGTTTTGTCATTTGTAAACTGTGGGGCAAATACCCAATCCACAGGCTGTGAGGATTGATTGAAATAAAACTCAAAGAATTATATCAGTGAAATGTCACGAATCATATGAAAAGGAGGGCGAGGGAAAATCAGGTGTTGACTGTTGAAGCATCTGAAACACAGCTGATGCGGCCGCCTGAATTGGCACAAGCCCTTAGCACAGCACTGGGGGAATAACGAGGAAGACTGCGTATGCCGGCTCCTTCTGCTAGAAATATTCGTGCACAAAGAAAGACCTACAAATACGATGATTTTCATGCACAAAGGTAAATATAGAGCCAGGGATATAGCTCAGGGGCACAAGCACCTACCTGGCAAACGCCAGGTCTTGAGTTCCACTCCCGGTACCAATACAATGACAATAAAAAGACTGTCAACAGCTGCTACTACACTGTAAGTAAATGATGGTATATAGCAGGTAGGAAAAATGAACTGGTGCTGTATCAAGCCGGGCGTGGTGCACATCTGTAATCTCAGTTTTGGAAGGCTGAGGCAGGGAGATCACTGAGCTACACAGTGAGTTCAAAGCCTGCATAGCAAGACCCTGTCTCAGAAAAACAGAAACACTTAACATAGGTAACTTAAAAAAAAATTAAACAAAAGGTGAGAAAACAGTACCATAAACTAGCATTTATATAATTCAAAAAGCCAAGCATGATGACACATGCCTGTAATCCCAGCACTTGGGAAGATCCAGTCTCAAAAAAAGTAAAACTTTGGTTGTTTTGTTTCGTTTTTTGAGTCAGAGTCTGTATTTAAAAATGGCCTTGAACTCACTATCTAGTGCAGGCTAGCCTCAAACTCACCGTGATTCTCCTGCCTCAGCCTTGCAAGTGCTGGGATAACAGCCATGCACCACCATTCCTGCTTCTCTGTCTAGTTTTCTTTAGCATGGTTTTACTGTTACCGGAAATTGAACAGATAGTAGAGTCCACATACACTCTTTCTGTGCTGAAAGATTCCCCCATTATTCATATCTTGCTTTAAGTTGGTATTTATTACAATTAAGGAACAAGGATTGATACATTGTCATTAACTAAGTCCGCAGTACACATTAGGATTTACTCAGCTATGCAGTTTTGGGAAATACATAATGCCATGCATTTACCATTACAATACCACACAGAATAGTTTCACTCTTTGAAAATCTATTCTCAAACTATTCATCCTCCACCCAGCCAAAGAGTCTTAGCTTTTTACTGTTCCTACATATGTCTTTTCCAGGATATCATATAATTAGAATCATAGTACATAGCCATTTCAGACTGTTTTCCTTCAGTAGGCAGCATGCATGTATGGTTCCTCCGTGTCTTCTCGGGGCTTCATAGCTTGTTTCTTTTTATTACTGAATTGTACTCCATTGTCTGGATATAGTACAATTTATTGTTCTAATCACAGAACTGGGTTTCATGGTGCATACCTGTCATCCATCCTAACAAGTAGCTAGGATAGTAAAGCAGGAAGATGTCTTGAACCCAGGCACTCAAGGTCTATCTCACCTTGTGAAAGGCATTATGTTAACTCCTACTTAGGGACAATTATGAATAAAAGTACTATAAATATTTGTGTGCAGAATTTTGTTAGGATACAAGTTTTTATCCACTAGCTAAACAAGTAGGAGGGCAAATGCCAGGTCATATGAAAGAGTCTGTTTAGCTTTGTAAGAAACTGTCAGGCAAAAGAGCTCCACCCCTCTCTGGGGGGCGGCTGAGAATGTGGCAGACTTTTGGCGGCCTGAAGGAGAGAGACCCTGGCTCGTCAGGACCTGCACTGTGTGATTGACTCAGGGCTGCCGGGAGAACAAGGAGCTCCTTCCCTCTCTGGGGGGCAGCTGTGAGTGTGGCCGACTTTCGGCGGCCTAAAGGAGAGAGACCCTGGTGTGTTGGGACCTGCACCGTGTGGTTGACTCAGGGTGGCAGGAGAACAAGGCGCTCCACCCCTCTCTGGGGGGTGGCTGGGAGTGTGGCCTGAAGGAGAGAGACTCTGGCGCATTGGGACCTGCACCATGCAGTTGACTCGTGGTGCCAGGAGAACAAGGAACTCCTCCCCTCTATGGGGGGGGGGGTGGCGGTAATCCTGCCGATGGGCAGGCTGAGAATCAGACATCTCATGTCGTCCTGTCCCATGCCCCCCACCTTAGCAAGTGGGAGTCAGTTAACTACACATCTTGTGAAAAAATTGGCTATGGTATTTAGTATGAGCTCCCCATATGCAAAGATATGGACAACCATTTGGAAGAAAACAAGAGACAATATGACAGATAGTGAAGATCCCTGGTTGTATAGCTTTGAAATGTATGCTTTCTTCAAAACGTTATGACAGCTATTGCTGATTTAATATCATCCTTCTTAGAAGTCCTACCATGCTTTTTTTTTGTTCTACTACCATTGGTTCTATCACATTGTGTCTTATTGGAATTTGAATATGTGTGATAGCTCAAACAAATTTTTTTTCTTTTTTATCAAAAATGAGATATTACAGTACCCATTGAACATTTTCTGTTATTCGGTTCAGAAAGCCCTGTAATTCTTTCACTCTATGCATGTCTTTATACTATTGTGTTATGTTTGATATTATTGTATTTGAAACTATGCTCAACTATAGCAGAGTAAGAGATACTGTGTTAGCTACTGTTTTGTTTTGTTTTGTGTGTGGTACTGGGAATTGAACTCACAACCTCGTGCTTGCAGGGCAGGCACTTAAGCCACTGAGCTAAATCCCCAGCCCAGTGTTAGCTACTGTTGATGTCCAGTTGACTTAATGTAAAGTACTGTGTTGCCTATGTTGTCCTGTTCTGATCTGCTCTGTACTGCCCCCTTTTGTTTTATTCTCTTTCAAAAAAAAAAGAAATGTATGCTTTCTTAAGTCCCGTTCTGTTCTGTTTTGTTGTGTTTAATTTTACCCCCTTTAAAATAAAATTAAAAAAAAAAGAAAGAAAGTGTCAGGCAGATGTGGTGGCACACACCTGTAATCCCAGCACTCAGAAGACTGAGGCAGGAGAATCTCATCGAGTTTGAGGCCAACCTGGGCTACACAATGAGTTCAAAGCCAGCCTACACTATAAAGCGGACTCTGTCTCAAAGAACAAAAAGCAAAAAAAAAAAATAAAAATAAAAATAAAAAAAATACTGCCAAAAGGCTGGGGCTGTACCTCAGTGGTAGAGCACTTGTCTAGAATGTGTGAGGCCCTAGGTACATCCCTAGTGTGAGGGAGGGGTGCACCAAGGACACAAGCTCTCTACACTGTCCATACTTTTTTGCATTCTCACCAGAATGAGGAAGAGCTCCTGTTCCTGAACATCCCCATTAGCATCTGGTAATGTCTGTCTTTGGATTTGGGTCATTCTAACATGTGTGTGGTGGTAACTCATTGTCTAAAAGTTACAACTCTTTAATGACATGTGATGTTTTCAATTTGGGAGGCTTTTTGGTTTGTTTTTGTTTTTGTTTTGTTGTGTTAGTTTTTTGAGACAGGATCTTTCTGTGTAATTCAGACTGGCCTTAAATATGCTATGTAGCCTAGGATAGTCTTGAACTCTCAGTGATCCTCCCGCCTCAGCCTCCTAAATGCTGGAATTACAGGTGTGTGACACCAGGCCCACATGATGTGATGCTTAACATTGGTTCATGTGTTTATTTGCCATTTGGGTATCTGCTTTGATGAGGCTTTACTTTAAAAAAAAAAAACAGTCTCATGAGCTGTGCCCTGAACTGAAGCAAGTAGACAACTTTTATTCAAAGGTAAGGTTGAATGCTTACTGTTACATAGTGATATGGACAACATAAGTAGACTATGGGACAGCTCAGGACCCACGAGCCTTACTTCTCATGGTGCACAGGGCCCACCTTCTGCCACACTCTTTCCCCTCTGCTTCCCACACCACCCGGATGATGTTTCCCTTAAGACAGAGGAATTTGTCATCTCCTGCCTTGCACATGGTAACCTCTGTTTTGAATATCATTGTCTCCATATGGCTTTCAAAAACTTACATTCTGTTCAAAGTATCTGACAGAACAAGATCCCCAAGGAATAATTTTAACCAAGAAAGTGAAGATGTGTGTGTGTGTGTTGAAAACTACAAAATATTGCCAAAAAAAATTAAAGATGACCTAAGCATAAGAAATGACATTATGTGTAGCTGGGTATATAGCTCAATGACACAGTGCCTGCCTGGCAAGCATAAGGTCATAAGTTGCCCTAAGTTTGTACAAATTCCTCTTGGTACAAAAGAGAGAGAGAGAGAGAGAGAGAAGCTGGGGATTTAGCTCAGTGCCTCAAGTGCTTGCCTGGTAATGGTAAGTACAAGGTCATGAATTCAATCTGTGGTACCAAAAAAAAAAAGAAAGAAAAAAAGAATGGCATTATGCATGCATGGATGCAAAGATGCAATGTTGGTAAGGTCGTGACAGCACCTTAAGTTATTTACAGACTCATTGCAGTTCTTTTCAAAATTCCAATGGTCTTTTTCTACATCATTTAATTTGTACAGAATATCAAGGGGCCCAAATAACTGGGACAATCTTTTTTTTTTTGTCTTTTTGAGACAGGGTCTCACTCTGCAGTTCAGGTTGGCCTTGGGCTCACTTTGTAGCACAGGCTGGTCTCGAACTTGCAACCATCCTCCTGCCTCAGCCTCCTGAGTGCTAGGATTACAGGAGTGCGCCACCACGCCCTGCTAACTGGGACAATTTTTTTTAATAATTTTATTTAAAGAGGAAAAAACAAAACAAAATAAAACAGAATAAAGGGTAGCAACCATACAGTATTCCAAGGAAAAAAGGAAAAGTACAACAACAATAAAACCTAAGAAATTATTACTTGACAAATTACATACTGACTTCTTGGAAATAGTTGTTCAAATTACAAAGTTAAAACATGTAAAGTAGACATTCAAGCAGTGAGACTGTTAACAGTTCTGCTCCACGATCTGACAAAAACAACAATATGGTCATCCATCTTACCCACTCAAATATACATGCAATTGTATCAATAGGGTAAAATTAAACACAACAAAATGTAGCAAAGCGGATCACAAGAAAGCAATGTAAGACATAAATTTCAAAGCTAGACAATTGGAGATACTCACTCTCTATCATATTGACTCTTGTTTTCTTCCAAATAGTTGTCCATATTGTCATGTATAGGGAATTCACATGAAACAACCTAGTATGGAATTGATCTGAGCAGGACGAGGAGGGCATTACAGGTCTTCAAGACCAGACATTAGGGAAGCCATGAATGGCTGTCATAGTGTCTCTCATTCTCCTCAAAACTGCTGTCCATACCTAAATGTGTGTTGAACTGAAACAAGGCAAAGCAAGCTAAGATCACTTTGAACAAAAAGTGATAGTTTTTCTGGACTTCACAACCTGACATTATGGAATCAGCACTGGGTATTGTAGTGTCTCTTTTTCTTCAAAGTAGTTGTTTATTTCAACATGTGTTATATAGTTGGTTCTCGTAAGCTGTTTTTAAGCTCTACACATGCATGAGTCTCTACATGTATATCTATCATTTCTGTGTTAGCAGGAAAAACAAAACAAAGCAAGATAAAACAATTCCTAGAAAAGCATGAGGCAGAAAAGTCACATAAAACTGCAATACAAGGTGATCTACAATGGTTACCATGGTATCTCAGCAGTATATAACAACACTAATAAAAACAAAGCATTAGAGACATTATAAGACTTCAAAAGCAAGTAATAATCAAACCAGAGTGGGTATCTTAGTGAATCTTGTCATCTTCAGTGTAGTTGCCTATACTCTTAGACTTGATGCTATCCATCACAACAGATTTAAATAAAATCAGTCAATACAAACTAGCAATCTAACAGACCATATTCAAATAAGATCAGCCATAATAAG